>WNWK01050332.1:0-12874 GCA_009830355.1 Cherax destructor | reverse complement strand
TGCTGATGACACCAAAATAGGCCGTCCAATTCATTCAAACGAGGACATTAGAGCACTCCAGGATGATTTGAATAGACTGATGCAGTGGTCGGAGAAGTGGCGATGCAGTTTAATGTAAACAAATGCAAAGTTCTAAATGTTGGGCAGGACAATAACCATGCCACATATAAGCTGAATAATATAGATCTTATTACTTGTAATTGCGAGAAGGATTTAGGAGTTCTGGTTAGTAGTAATCTGAAGCCTAGACAACAGTGCATAAGTGTTCGCAATAAAGCTAACAGAATCCTTGGCTTCATATCCAAGAAGTATAAATAACAGAAGTCCTCAGGTTGTTCTTCAACTCTATATATCTTTGGTTAGGCCTCATTTAGATTATGCTGCACAGTTCTGGTCACCGTATTACAGAATGGATATAAATGCACTGGAAAACGTACAGAGGAGGATGACAAAGTTGATCCCATGTATCAGAAATCTTCCCTATGAGGATAGACTGAGGGCCCTGAATCTGCACTCTCTAGAAAGGCGTAGAATTAGGGGATATGATTGAGGTGTACAAATGGAAAACAGGAATAAACAAAGGGGATGTAAATAGCGTGCTGAAAATATCCAACCAAGACAGGACTCGCAGCAATGGTTTCAAGTTGGAAAAGTTCAGATTCAGGAAGGATATAGGAAAGCACTGGTTTGGTAATAGAGTTGTGGATGAGTGGAACAAACTCCCGAGTACCGTCATAGATGCTAAGACGTTGTGTAGTTTTAAAAATAGGTTAGATAAATACATGAGTGGGTGTGGATGGGTGTGAGCTTGTACTAGGTCAGATGCAGTGCTCCTTCCTTAAGTGAATGTAACCTGACCTGTACTAATTCCTTAAGTGGAAGTGACCTGACCAGGTGGTGGGCTGGACAATTATATGAGTGGGTGCGGTTGGGTGTGAATTGGTCCTGACTAGGTTGTGCTACTAGGTCAGATGCAGTGCTCCTTCCTTAAGTGAATGTAACCTGACCTGGCTGGGTCGGGGCATTGGCTTAAGCCGTTGGAGATTTGGACCTGCCTCGCATGGGCCAGTAGGCCTGCTGCAGTGTTCCTTCTTTCTTATGTTCTTATGTTCTTATGTCAGTATCCAGGTCCACCTCCATATCCTTCTGAAAGAGTATGGCATGTCACTCCATTTGAGGTGACAGGAGTAGATTACACTGGACCAATAATTTTAACTAAAACAGTTGATGTTTTGAGCAAAGGTGTAGTGAATAAGCGGACAATAGATAAATTAGTGCCGTTAGAATTACACAGTGTTGAAAACAAAAATAAAATTAGTGATTCTCCAGAAACCACACAGACTGAAGCTGTTCAGAAAATACAAGCAGCAGCAGTGATGGAGAGTGAGAAAATCACATTAATGTTAAGCGATGAGTAGTTTACTTACAGTGAACCTTCGCTGCCCCCCAGAACTACTATTAGAACTACTAGTATTACTACTAAAACTACTATTAGTACTACCACTACTACTGCTACTACAATTAATACAGCCAGTACTACTACTGCTAGTGCTGCCACTACTACTGCTAGTGCTGCCACTACTACTGCTAGTGCTGCCACTACTAGTACTGATGTTACTAGTAGTAGTATTAGTACTTACTTCACTGACCCAGTTACGAGTCAGTTCAGCTTCAGAAGTCACACCCACACCACTGATATCAGAGGTACTGAAGCTCTTCTGTACCCCCAGGGCAGTGCTGAGAGCAGCACACGACCGTATCAGCTCTGTCTCTTCCTCTCCCCACAGGTTCGAACCCCCTCCTTCACCCACTGAACTTCCCCCACCTCCTCCACCTACTCCGATGTTCAGTGCTGGTGCCTGAAATAATATCTGGAGTTAGTTTTTTAGGTAGAAGGATTTTCTGATGGAGGTTGTGGTTTTATGTTGGGGCCAGGAGCTGTGATTCGACCCATGTAATCAGGTATAGGTGAGTACACACAAACACGAGGCCAGGAGCTGTGACTCGACCCCTGCAACCATGTATAGGTGAGTACACACACATACACGAGGCCAGGAGTTGTGAATCGACCCCTGCAACCATGTATAGGTGAGTACACACACACATACACGAGGCCAGGAGTTGTGACTCGACCCCTGCAACCATGTATAGGTGAGTACACACACACATACACGAGGCCAGCTGTGACTCGACTCCTGCAAACATGTATAGGTGAGTACATACACATGGGGCCAGGAGCTGTGAATCGACCCCTGCAAGCATGTATAGGTGAGTACACACACACACCGGGCCAGGAGCTGTGAATCGACCCCTGCAACCATGTATAGATGAGTATATACACACACGGGGCCAAGAGCTGTGAATCGACCGCTGTAATTAGGTATAGGTTAATACACACACACGGGGCCAGGAGCTGTGAATCGACCCCTGCAACCATGTATAGGCGAGTACACACAAACACACACACACACACACACACACACACACACACAAATCGACATGTGCCTAGGACAAAATGGTAACTAACTAACACACACAGAGGTGTGTTGGTAATTTCCCTTATTTACAAATGGAGAGCGTTGAAAAGTCGGGGACCTCTCACACTCAGTCTAGTGCTCCCTTAGTGTACTCGTCACGTGCCTGATTTTTTAGCGGATTTAGTCTGTCCTGTCTCTTAGTCTTTATTTTCTTCATTCTTACATAGGCCAGCAACTGAACATTCTCCTCATTAAACATTATAGTTGTCTGAGGCCTCTTGTATCTGCTTCAAGATTCAGTGTATTCAGTCACTCAGAGATTATAGTGTCGTCAACACATTAGATTTTCCCACATAAGTGGCTAGTTTATTGTGTCCCTCATATCCATCCGGTGGATGGTAGTGGCTAGTTTATTGTGTCCCTCATATCCATCCTGTGGATGGTAGTTGCTAGTTTACTGTGTCCCTCATATCCATCCTGTGGATGGTAGTGGCTAGTTTACTGTGTACCTCATATACATTCTGTGGATGGTAGTGGCTAGTTTACTGTGTCCCTCATATCCATCCTGTGGATGGTAGTGGCTAGTTTACTGTGTCCCTCATATCCATCCTGTGGATGGTAGTGGCTAGTTTACTGTGTACCTCATATCCATCCTGTGGATGGTAGTGGCTAGTTTACTGTGTCCCTCATATCCATCCTGTGGATGGTAGTGGCTAGTTTACTGTGTCCCTCATATCCATCCTGTAGATGGTAGTGGCTAGTTTACTGTGTCCCTCATATCCATCCTGTGGATGGTAGTGGCTAGTTTACTGTGTACCTCATATCCATCCTGTGGATGGTAGTGGCTAGTTTACTGTGTACCTCATATCCATCCTGTGGATGGTAGTGGCTAGTTTACTGTGTCCCTCATATCCATCCTGTGGATAGTAGTGGCTAGTTTACTGTGTCCCTCATATCCATCCTGTGGATGGTAGTGGCTAGTATACTGTGTCCTTCATATCCATCCTGTGGATGGTAGTGGCTAGTTTACTGTGTCCCTCATATCCATCCTGTGGATGGTAGTGGCTAGTTTACTGTGTCCTCATATCCATCCTGTGGATGGTAGTGGCTAGTTTACTGTGTCCTCATATCCATCCTGTGGATGGTAGTGGCTAGTTTACTGTGTACCTCATATCCATCCTGTGGATGGTAGTGGCTAGTTTACTGTGTCCTCATATCCATCCTGTGGATGGTAGTGGCTAGTTTACTGTGTCCTCATATCCATCCTGTGGATGGTAGTGGCTAGTTTACTGTGTACCTCATATCCATCCTGTGGATGGTAGTGGCTAGTTTACTGTGTACCTCATATCCATCCTGTGGATGGTAGTGGCTAGTTTACTGTGTCCCTCATATCCATCCTGTGGATGGTAGTGGCTAGTTTACTGTGTCCCTCATATCCATCCTGTGGATGGTAGTGGCTAGTATACTGTGTCCTTCATATCCATCCTGTGGATGGTAGTGGCTAGTTTACTGTGTCCCTCATATCCATCCTGTGGATGGTAGTGGCTAGTTTATTGTGTCCCTCATATCCATCCTGTGGATGGTAGTGGCTAGTTTACTGTGTCCCTCATATCCATCCTGTGGATGGTAGTGGCTAGTTTACTGTGTACCTCATATCCATCCTGTGGATGGTAGTGGCTAGTTTACTGTGTCCCTCATATCCATCCTGTGGATGGTAGTGGCTAGTTTACTGTGTACCTCATATCCATCCTGTGGATGGTAGTGGCTAGTTTACTGTGTACCTCATATCCATCCTGTGGATGGTAGTGGCTAGTTTACTGTGTACCTCATATCCATCCTGTGGATGGTAGTGGCTAGTTTACTGTGTCCTCATATCCATCCTGTGGATGGTAGTGGCTAGTTTACTGTGTCCTCATATCCATCCTGTGGATGGTAGTGGCTAGTATACTGTGTCTCATATCCATCCTGTGGATGGTAGTGGCTAGTTTACTGTGTCCTCATATCCATCCTGTGGATGGTAGTGGCTAGTTTATTGTGTCCTCATATCCATCCTGTGGATGGTAGTGGCTAGTTACTGTGTCCTCATATCCATCCTGTGGATGGTAGTGGCTAGTTTACTGTGTACCTCATATCCATCCTGTGGATGGTAGTGGCTAGTTTACTGTGTCCCTCATATCCATCCTGTGGATGGTAGTGGCTAGTTTACTGTGGACCTCATATCCATCCTGTGGATGGTAGTGGCAAGTTTACTGTGTCCCTCATATCCATCCTGTGGATGGTAGTGGCTAGTTTACTGTGTACCTCATATCCATCCTGTGGATGGTAGTGGCTAGTTTACTGTGTCCCTCATATCCATCCTGTGGATGGTAGTGGCTAGTTTACTGTGTACCTCATATCCATCCTGTGGATGGTAGTGGCTAGTTTACTGTGTCCTTCATATCCATCCTGTGGATGGTAGTGGCTAGTTTACTGTGTCCTTCATATCCATCCTGTGGATGGTAGTGGCTAGTTTACTGTGTACCTCATATCCATCCTGTGGATGGTAGTGGCTAGTTTACTGTGTCCCTCATATCCATCCTGTGAATGGTAGTGCAAGAGCATATGGATACACAATACGCCTAGGAACTAAGCATCAAAAGGGCTAACGAGCCCCGTGGCTCGGCTGGCAAAGCTCTCTCTTCACACACGGAGGTCCCGGGTTCGATTCCCGGCCGGGTGAAAACATTTCGACGCGTTTTCTTACACCTGTTGTCCTGTTCACCTAGCAGCAAATAGGTACCTGGGTGTTAGTCGACTAATGTGGGTCGCATCATGGGGGACAAGATTGAGGACCCCAATGGAAATAAGACAGACAGTCCTCGATGACGCACTGACTTTCTTGGGTTATGCTGGGTGGCTAACCCTCCAGGGTTAAAAATCCGAACGAAATATTATCTTAGATCTGGATTTATATCTATATTTGACCTTTCTATTACAAGCAAATTTAGGAAATTTTCTTAATATATCTGGTATTTTATTGTCATTAATAAGATATCTTGACATGTCACATAAGTTATACTATCTCTATATTCCTCATTAAGAATGAAAAACAGAAGCGGGGCCAATACTGTGCCTTGAGGAACAACTTTTCCCTGTGGCACCCTCTGACTCCACTCTGTTTACTAATATGTATTCCCCAGATTCTGTTAAGAAATTTAATCCACATCTGCGCACTTTTCCTGTTATTCCTTTTGCAGATATTTCGTGTGCTACACTATGCCACAGGCGGTGTGCACTCGGTTCCTCAGGCTTCGGCATCCGTGCGCACGGTGGATGCCTTGGAGCCCGGGGGGATCCATGTGGGAGCGGCCAGCAGCGCCTCTCAGCGGACGGAGGGCCTGTCATCTGCAATCAAATTGGCTTCCACCTGGGATCTGTAATCAAACTAGCGTCCACCAGGACTTTGACAAGTCCCCAGGGCTGCTCTCCCTCGGGCTGCTAGCGATGGTGCTCCTGCAAGCAGCAGATCCTGGTGCAACCTGCTGCTGTTTGCAATGGCTGTCTGGCTGTCCTGCCGAAGAGGGACAGGCACCTTGCAACATCTGTTGTTGGGGCAATGGATGCATTCCCTAGAATATTGTTCATTACTCTGTCATTTGTTTACCATGTATGGACGTGTTTATGATTCATTACCTTTGTAACTGTCATGATTGTGACCAGCTCTACTTGGAGCTCATTACCTTTGCAACTTGTCATGATTGTGACCAGCTCTAGTTCATTAACTTTGTAACTTGTCATGAGTGTGACCAGCTCTACCTGGAGCTCATTACCTTTGCAACTTGTCATGATTGTGACCAGATCTAGTTCATTACCGCTGTAACTTGTTCAGCTATCAAAACTTTGGAGTCCAGTCTCTGGACCAATTATGTACCTCTGTAATATTTTGACTACCGCCCACAGGATGGGTATGGGGTTCATAATAAAGATATTAAACTAACTACACTATGGTCGCACTTGTCGAAGGCTTTTTCAAAATTTGTGTAAATATCAGCATCTAGCTTGTCTTCCAAGCATCTCATGCGTCGCCAGGAGCTATGCAGTGTTGAAACACATCAACAGATAGTAGGGTAAATTCTCTGAAGCAAGGCAGAAGGTATCGGTGGTAACCCATGATACAGAGTGAGGTCCGTCTCCGACCCAAACACCCACCTTCAGTCCCCTCGCACCCTTCCAGGTACGGGAGGGTGGAGGACCTCACAGGTTTAAGAGAAAGCAAGTTACAGATTATTAAGGAAATGCAGTAGTCAGTCCAAAACCATATTTAATCGATATCAACTGATCTATTACCATATGAAATCATTTTACCTGAGTGGGTAATACATCCATAAACTCAAGCTATATGTAACACTGCATTATTATACAAATCATTAACTAGTTGTCACTCTATACAAATATCCCTACACCAAGATGCCTACATATTTACTTACTACCATCATATTTACCTACTTTCCTCCATGACAGTTGCACTGTTTAACACTAGGACCACAGAAGCGTTAAGTCAGTCTACCTTCCCAACAGGTAAATAATTTGAAATCAGATTATGCCAACATCAGTATTCAGTATGGACGGCTCAGGAATCAAATACAATCTTTAATCATGTAAGTATTTGCAGTCATCTGCCAGGGTGGGCAGCAGCTCAGGTCACTGTGTCCAATAGTACCATTGTGGAAAGGAACATAATTAAATCTTCTCTCATAAGACATGATAGGAATGCCTTATATAATTCAAGCAATGGAACGTACAAACTCGACTTTTATTTAGTAAAGTCGATTGTGCACAATCTTAAGCATTCTATACAAAATCCCTGGATTGTTCAGTATGTAACGGGTCCTCATGAGGAATTGGTGACGTTAGACCAGTGTTCTCTGCACCCGTCCTATGCGTTTTGCCCATCAGGAATCCCGTCCTTCTGGGTCACAGTACACAGAGAATACCAGGAGGTTTAACAATCCCTTACCTTTGATATACCTTTGAAGAGTTTCGAGAGTATCTACTCTCTGAGCCCGGCCATGGGCCAGGCTCGTCTGGTGCTTGCCTGGTCAACCAGGCTGTTGCTGCTGGAGGCCCGCTGCCCCACATATCCATCACAGCCTGGTTGATCTGGCACCTGGTGAAGATATTTGTCCAGTTTCCTTGAAGGCTTCTACACTGGTTCCAGCCGTGTTTGATATCTTCTGGTAAGATGTTGAATAGTCTGGGACCCGGATGTTATACAGTGCTCCGTATTGTCCCCACCACCCCTGCTCCTCACTGGATTTATTTTACACTTTCTCCCATATCTCTCACTCCAGTATGTTGTTATGGCAGTGTGCAGATTTGGGACCAGGCCCTCAAGTACTTTCCATGTATATATTATCATGTATCTCTCTCCTCCCTCCAATGAGTACATGTTCAAGACTTGAAGGCGTTCCCAATAATTTAGGTGCAGGGAACATTATGTCAGTGTTAGCACTCAATTACCCCTGGTTTCATTTTGAGGGTACACTATGATAGACTATTCCACATGTTTCATCATTGGGGATCACGTTCCACCTTTGGTATATGGGGAATTCCATAGGATTATGCTTAGGCCCTGCATACGGGTACAGTTACACAAGTTTATGTGACTACAACTTACATAATATTGTATATGTGAGTTTCTTAGGATAGCCTAGGAAGGTCGGGTAGAGTGACTTACAGCTTTTGGGGTCCTGGTGTTAAGAAACAGTCACTGCAGTTTTTATGGACCAGGATTTCCCTGAATCCTTTCACAAAATATTACCCTGCTCACACTCCAACAGCTCGTCAAGTCCCAAGAACTTGAAAATTTGACTTACCTGCGCACTCACCTGGAGACGATGTCTGGTCTCAGGTGTAGGTGATGGTCCTCGACCGAGATGCGGAGGCAGGACCACTCTCAGACCAGCACGAGACATCTCCGAGGCCGCGCTACTGATGGAGAATAGTGAGAGTTCAGTGCTTACACTTTCATGACTTGGAGACCTCAGGAGGCGAGATGGGGCAGCTACTGGTAGCTTCTCACTACCAGCCATTACCAACACCTCCACCACCACCACCTCCAACACCTCCAACACCAAGTTCAACACCCAGACTGAACCATCTTGCGCCCTTCACCAATGTTACTAAAGTCTTGTCCAATATTTACACTATCAACATTTCTATATACACACTGGCTGCAGTAAGGCAGATGTTTATTACAGCTCCTGGTACTAGCACCTGTTCTTCAACACCTGTTCAACACCTTTTCTTCATCTGAACACCTGTACACTGGTATAATTAGGAAATTAAGCAATTAAAATTTAAAGGCTATTACTGTTGGTACTATATACATGGCACTAAATATTGTTGGTACTATATACATGGCACTGTAAATACTGTAGTAACTGTATACAAGGTACTATAAACATTGTAGTGAATATACACATGATACTATCAACATTGTTGTCTATAAACATTACATTATCAACATTATTCCTGTGGAAACTTTTGTGAGTCGCTCAAGTTCCACAGGGTAAGTGAGCCGTATGAAGCCTTAACCGTACCATGGATAGGTCCTCCGAGTTCATGAACCCACACACCCAACCAAACAAACACAGTAGTTGGCAGAGGTAGAGAGATAACACATGTTAATTGATATATTTACTTCCCTAGGAAGGTCTAGGTGAGTTTATACAGTTAGTAACTAATATTAGGATTATTGAGGCAACTTTAGATATTAATAATGTAGCTCTAGCACCCTAACATAGGTAGTTTTAAGGCCTGAATAGGCGAACATTAGATTATGTCAGCTAATGAGAACTGGCAGCCCCCACACTTGATCTAGGCAGGCGAGATGCTAGTTCATTCTTCTCAGACTAGACCTCATCGAGTAAACAAGTGCTGTGACAGCGCAGCCCTCCCCCACGTGACTACCGACATCAGTCCTGGGGACTTGGAGAAGACATCTCGAAGTACTGAGGATATCCTTCTCCATCCAGACCCAATTCCGTAGGACCTTACCTCCTTTTCTCTCGGCATCTGGCCAGTTTCCTGGGGAAAACGTAGGTGGGTTTTGTAGTGGGTCTCGAGCCGTGGGATGCTTATTAGCAGGTACCAGCATCCCCTCTTTGAGTAGAAGTTTGGAAGCTAGTGTTCCATACTGCTTATATTGCTTAGAGGATATGCCCTAGTGATTGGGTGGTTCTGAGTTCAAAGCAGGACACTAATACCTCTTGAATCTTGCAGATTTAAGTCTTCCCGGCACGCATCTTTCAAGGGAAGAGTCCAAAGAGGACTAAAGCTTAGGGAATTTGGAAGACAGAGAGACATATTCTACACCATCAAGTAAGTTAACCCCCTTGTTAATCGTGCATGTAGATGGGAATTCTTTCGACTGCAGGCAGCTAGAAATTCTGTCCATAAGCCACTTGTAAGTCTGAGAGAAGCGTCTCAGAGTGTCGGTGTCCAAAGACAAATTTCTATATGGTCCTTCGATAACCGAGATGTGGAATAGCTAGTTTAGCAGACAGATTAATCTTAATTAGCTAGGCCACAGTTAATGTACCAGGCATTATCAAAGTTAGGTTAAGTTAGCACCTAGGCCCAGAGACTTACACAGGCTAGGTTAAGCTAACTACTCAGAAGTTTATTATTTACAGTAATCTAAAGGCAGGCCAAGTAGGCTAGTTAAGCTTGTGAATTTAACTTATTTACAGTGATTACAAGTAAGCCAGGGTAGGAAACTTGTATATTTAATTACTTACAGTAAAGTTGCAAGGCAGCCACAGTTAGGTTAGGCCTCTGCAATATTTATAACAGCTAGGTCAGATTTAACCTAGTTATCATTTACCTTGAATTGTGAAGCTAGATTTATGCTATAGTTGCACACTAATTTCAACAGTTATATAAAGTTAGGCTAGGATTTACCTTCTCCAACTAACTACACTGAATTAAACAAGCTGAACACACAACATTATTTATTTACTGTTTATAAGTTGAATTACTGAATTTATTTTGTGTTAACCAAGTGAATTTAATTTGCAAAGACTACATATTTTACTGTGTGAATTTTATTGTATTTGACTCATTTTAATTTGCACCAGACGCTAGCATTAAGTCCTGTAACTATTTACAGATGTGTACAGGAAATTGCTAGGTTAAGCTTTCATAACAACAATATACATTTTAGTTGGGTTTGAGGGCTAACAGTGTACATTTAATTGAGTCAAGTCAATATATGTAAAGAAAGTCATTAAGCTTGTTGAAGAGCTTTGGTACTCACTTATTCTCACCTAATACCGTGTCGTGCTGTGGGGTGGGCTAACTAAAGTACAAATTAGTGACGCACTCTTAACTAAACCACAACAATGACGGATGAGACTCAGAAAGAAACTGCCCTATCTCTAAATCAGCTAAAGCGGTCTATGAGTGCCCACAAGAGACGCGTAGTCAAGGCGTGGGAGGGCCAAGATAACAGACAAAATGCAAATGTAGATTGTGAAGATCTAGAAAAGTGTTTAGAGCTTTTAGAGGAAAAGCTAGGAGACTTTGAGACAGCCTATCTACGTTATGAGGCAGGAGCCCTTGCAGCAGATGAGTCAGAAGATATTGTAGAGGCAATTCAGAAGGAATACGACGAGCATGAGGCTGAATGTAAAGCGGAGATGAAACTCTGCAAACAGTTAATGAAAACATTGAAGGCTGATACAGCAGGGGAAACAAAAAATAGTACAGGGTGCACAGGCCACCACAGTCCTTCTAGAGTGTTACCCAGATTGCCTACATTAAATTTACCAGTGTTTGACAGAACTTTGACAGAGTACATTGCTTTCTGGGATCAGTTTAAATCCCAGATAGATGTCAGGGATGATTTGTCAGAGGCCATCAAACTACAATATTTACGTTCACAGCTCAAGGGTAAAGCCCTGGACTTGGTCCGGCATTACCAAACCACTGATATTAATTATCAACATGCCAAGGATCAACTAAAGGATGCATTTGGCAACACAGAGGAGATAAAGATAGCTATATTTTATCGATTGTCCGATCTTGAGGTTTGCCGTCATGACCGTCAGAGCTTAGAGAAGTTCCGAATCGAAGTTATGAGTTTGACAAATAGTCTCAAAGATCTATATGATTGTGGTAGCGCAGAATAGATGGTCAGTCAGACGATTCAGAGGAAACTAGCTAGCACTACAGTGCATGACTTACATTTCAAGCCCCCTGGCTGTCTTCAAGACCCCTGGCTATCTTCAAAACCCCTGGCTGTCTTCAAGACCCCTGGCTGTCTTCAAGCCCCCTGGCTGTCTTCAAAACCCCTGGCTGTCTTCAAGACCCCTGGCTGTCTTCAAAACCCCTGGCTGTCTTCAAAACCCCTGGCTGTCTTCAAGATCCCTGGCTGTCTTCAAAACCCCTGGCTGTCTTCAAGACCCCTGGCTGTCTTCAAGCCCCCTGGCTGTCTTCAAAACCCTGGCTGTCTTCAAGACCCCTGGCTGTCTTCAAGCCCCTGGCTGTCTTCAAGACCCCTGGCTGTCTTCAAGACCCCTGGCTGTCTTCTAGCCCCCTGGCTGTCTTCAAGACCCCTGGCTGTCTTCAAGACCCCTGGCTATCTTCAAGACCCCTGGCTGTCTTCAAGACCCATGGTTGTTTTCAAGACCCATGGCTGTCTTCAAGACCCATGGCTGTCTTCAAGACCCATGGCTGTCTTCAAGACCCCTGGCTGTCTTCAAGACCCCTGGCTGTCTTCAAGACCCCTGGCTGTCTTCAAGATCCCTGGCTGTCTTCAAGACCCCTGGCTGTCTTCAGGACCCCTGGCTGTCTTCAAGATCCCTGGCTGTCTTCAAGATCCCTGGCTGTCTTCAAGACCCCTGGCTGTCTTCAAGACCCCTGGCTGTCTTCTAGCCCCCTGGCTGTCTTCTAGCCCCCTGGCTGTCTTCAAGACCCCTGGCTGTCTTCAAGTCCCCTGGCTGTCTTCAAGACCCCTAGCTGTCTTCAAGACCCCTGGCTGTCTTCAAGACCCCTGGCTGTCTTCAAGACCCCTGGCTATCTTCAAGACCCCTGGCTGTCTTTAAGACCCATGGTTGTTTTCAAGACCCATGGCTGTCTTCAAGACCCATGGCTGTCTTCAATGTACGGTTGTACTTATAACGGCTGTTCACGTGATTTCCAACCTCTGCCCATGTGATCTGGCATTAGCCAATCATAGGCCTGCCTTTTGAATGTCTCAGTGCCGTGCGGCCCCTCGAGCAGTTCCCTTGGGGTAGGCATACGAGACGGACACAGGCATAGGCTCTCAGCTCCCATATATCCAACGCCTCATTAAACGCTACCAAAACCCAAGCTCATCGTCTGTTAATATTACCAAATCTATGAAAAGAACC
>WNWK01050331.1:0-12874 GCA_009830355.1 Cherax destructor | reverse complement strand
AGGATTAGATGATTGGGGGGAATGCCTCGGGAAAAAGGGGGTGTGGTCTCCCAAAGGGGGTAAAAGCAATACCAACTGCAATGCCAAACAGCTGCTGCACTTCTTGCCAGGAGGTGGGTGTAATTAAAGTCTAAATTTCATAAATTGGTACACTTATTTTTTTAAGTCTAATTATATATTGTAAAAAAATTGGCTTTTACAATAAATTCGTGCTACAAAAAGCAAAATGTTTGAAAAAGGTTTTACGATAGTTCCCACAATGTCATTAAATTTTTTTGGAAATTATGTTCGGGTATCTCTTGGAAATGAGTATTTATTTAATTTATTTATTTATTTAACCCTTTAAAACTTTTCCAAACGTAGATCTATGTTCATTTTCGCACAGTGCCCCGAACGTAGATCTACGTTTTTTTTTTTCCCTGCCTCCAAATTTGGCGGGGTTTTGGGCCCCGAGATGCCTGGTCAGTATAGAATGGGTCTTAACAATTGTTGTCCCATATTAAAAAAAATCTGGGACCCCCTTATACCTTGGGGGGAGCACCAGTTGGGAAAATAGCTGGAAACAACAGGGGATTCACTGATGTCATGTCAATTCCCCCTTTTAAGAGGAAAGTGATGGATGGGGCCCCAAAATGGTCGAGGGAAATTGGGAAAACCCTTGATAAAAACCCATGTGTAACATTTGTGTAACATCCTTTCATTTTTTATCATTGGTAGTGTCATCCTGCCAGAATGCCCCCATAACCTGTCCCCAAATAAAGAGAAACGTTTCCCAAAAAACATGTGAAACGTATTCGGCAGGTTGGCTGGCTGGTTTTGGGGTCTCTCTTTTCTTATCTTTTCATCTGTCTATATCCCCTGTCTATCTCCCGTCTCTACATGTACATGTGAGTGCTCATAAGTACAGTTATACATAGTGTAAATTTTTAGGAAAACCCAAAAAATTCCAGGCAAAGTGCTATACATACAATGCTTGTAGATATGTATAAGACATAATAAGCATGACGGGGAAAGGGTAATCCATTGCCCTTCTACATCGTGTGTAATCCTGTTGGTTTGGGGCCCCTCTCTGATTTTTAGAGACAAGCACACAGGAAAAAGACAGAAAAAAAAGACCAAGACACACAGGCAGACGAAAGCAGTTTAGTGACTCGTCAAAACCCCTGCTTCAAGAAGTTTTTATACTCCAGTGTGTCTAAAACATTGTTTAAACCTATAGATACTTTGTATATATTTCTAGACAACAGAAATGACCAAGGCAAAGGGGAAAATATTCACCTGTCGGGGGCGATTTTGACTATTTAGTACTATTTCAGTACCTAAAAATTAGTATCAGAACAAAAGATTGGCTTTGAAATCACAAGAACTGTTATAAATTGTAATTATCAGAACATAAAAATTATATAAATTAAAATAAAAACAAGAAAAAAGGGATATCCAACCACTTCTGGGAAGCAGCAGGACTCCATGTTGCCCAGGTAGCATCTAGCCCCAACTTCGCAGTTTTATATCTGGGAAGTACTCTCTAAATTTTTTTTTTGGGTCTTATATGGTAGACAGCAACCCCCAGGGAGGATCCCCCTGAATGAATGTAAAAAAAAAGCCTGTATTTGTTTTACATGAGGGTGTTGCGGGTTTTTTTCTTCTAAAACATGCAAGATTTCAGGTAAGTCTTGCTACTATTTCCCTTAGGTCACACAACACATGCATGTACATTTTTGGTATACACTCTTCTGAGTTTTTTTTGTTTTTATATCAATAGTTCTTGTTTTTTTTTGCTTTTCCTTTCATATCCATGGGAAGTGGAATAAGAATTTTTCCTCCGAAAGTGCGTGTTGTAAAAGTCAACAAATGCCGGGAACAATGGGTAGTCCCCTTCATATAGATTACAAAAAAGAAAAGAAGAAACCGCAAAGGGGGATGTCTGAATGTGCGTTGAGTTGTGCGAATGATAAGAAAGAGATGATTATAGATGTTAGAATGAAAAGAAGATGGATGTCCTGGCTTTAAATGAGACAAGGCTGAAGGGGGTTGGGAGAGTTTCAGTTGGGAAAATAAAGGGGATTAGGTCGGGGGTTTCAAATAGAGAGAGCAAAAGGGGGAGGGCAATGATGTTGAATAATCAATGGCAGGTAAAGAGGGAATATAAATGTATAAATTCAAGGATTATATGGAGTAAAGGAAGGTTGGAGGGAAAAGTGGGTTATAGTAAGTGTTTATGCCCTGGAGAAGGGAAAGGGAGAGAGATTTTTTGGGAAATGTTGAGAGGCGGGAGTTTTGAACAAAGTGAGGGGTACTTGTGGTTGGGGATCTTAAAGCTAAATTAAAAAAATGTTTGGAGGGTAGTGGGAAATTTGGGGTGCCAGGGTAAATGTAAATGGGGACCCTTTTAATTGAGCTAGGGAAAGGGGTTTGGAAAACAATACATTTTTTATGAAGGAAAATAAATAAGTATACAAGGTATGATATAGCACGTATTGGTAGTTTGTTAGATTATGTATTGGGGGATAAAGGTTGAGGGGTAGGCTTCAGGATGTACATGTTTATAGGGGCAACGGATTTTCGGATCATTACTTGTTTAGCTAAGTTAAAAAGGTAGATGGGAAAAAAAGAAAATGGCAACATCAAAAAAAGAGAGGAAAAAGTGTATAAACGGGAGGAGGAAGTTGGGGTGAGATAAAGCAACTAAGAGAGAGGTGGGCTAGTGAAATTGAGGGTGGGGGCTTGAAGGGGGTTGGGGAATTTTTAAAATGCAGTATTAGAATGTGGGGCAGAAGTTTGTGGCTATAGGGGGGTGGGTGTAGGAGGAAAGGGGCGAGGGGGGAATGATGAAGTAAAAGGGGGTGATAAAAAAGAAAAAAAGGGGCTTATGAGAGGTTTTACAAAAAAAATTGTTAATAGAAGAGCAGAGTATATGGAGAGTAAAAAAAAAGGGAAGAGAGTGGTGAGAGGAAAAGGAGACAGATGATGAGTGGGGGAGGCCTTGTCAAGAAATTTTTGAAAGAAAAAAATTTTGGAGGAGATAACAAGTTAAAAACCTGAGAACGAATGGTTTTTTTAGGAAAAAAAGAGTAGGGGAAATTAGTAGATGGGGAGTGGAGGTATTGGGTAAAAGGCAGGAATATTTTTAGGAACTTTAAATGTCGATGAAAATGGGGGGGGTAATTTCGCACTGGGAGGGAGGTATAACATCGTTTTGAAATGTGTATTTAGATAAAAGGGAGGGAAGTTTTCATTGGTTTTTTGGATTTAGAAAAGGCATATGATAGTGGATAGGGGGGCAATGGGCAAATGTTGTAAGAGATGGAATAGATAGTAAGTTACTGAATGCTGTAAAAGTTTTTAGAGGATAGTGAGGCCGGTTAGGGGGGTGTAGGGGAGAAGGAGATTACTTCCCGGTAAAGTAGGTCTTAGACAGGGGTGTAAGTCACCATGGTTGTTTAATATATTTATAGAGGGGTTGTAAAGAAGTAAATGCTAGGTTTGGGGGAGGGGTGAGATTAAATTATGGGGAATCAAATGCAAATGGGATTTGGGACACAGTTCTTTTTGCTGATGATACTGTGCTTATGGGAGATTCTAAAGAAAAGTTAAAGGTTAGTGGATGAGTTTGGGAGGGTGTGTAAAGGTAGAAAGTTGAAAGTGAACATAGATAAGAGAAAAGGTGATGAGGGTATCAACGATTTAAATAAAGAAATATTGGATAACACATTGGAGAGAGGGATTATGGAAGAAGTGAATGTTTTCAGATATTTGGGAGTTGACTTGTCAGTGGATGGGTTTAAGAATGAGGTTAATCATAGAATTGATAAAGGGAAAAAAAGGTGAGTGGTGCGTTGAGGTATCTGGGGAGACAAAAAAGTTATCCATGGAGGCAAAGAAAGGAATGTACAAAAGTATAGTGGTTCCAACACTCTTATATGGGTGTGAAGCATGGGTTGCAAATCTGCAGCGAGGAGGCGGCTTGAGGCAGTGGAGATGTCCTGTTTAAAGGGCAATGTGTGGTGTAAGTATTATGCAGAAAATTCAGAGTGTGAAATTAGGAGGAGGAGGTGTGGAGTTACTAAAAGTATTAGTTAGAGGGCTGAAGAGGGGTTGTTGAGGTGGTTTGGTCATTTAGAGAGAATGGATCAAAGTAGAATGACTTTGAGAGCGTATAAATCTGTAGGGAAGGAAGGCGGGGTGGGGGTCTCCTAGAAAAGGTTGGGGGGAAGGGGTAAAGGAGGTTTTGTGGGCGAGGGCTTGGACTTCCGAAGCATGTGTGAGCGTGTTAGATAGGAATGAATGGAGACGAATGGTTTTGGGACATAGATCTGTTGGAGTGTGAGCAGGGTAACATTTTGTGAAGGGATTCGGGGAAACCAGTTAATTGATTTAGTTGGACTTGAGTCCTGGAAATGGGAAGTACAAGGCCTGCACTTTAAAGGAGGGGTCCCGAGATAGTGACAGCTGGGAGGGACTTTTCTCAGCTGTCGTATCTGGCTCCTCTGCAAAGACAGTGATTATGTATGAGTGATGTGAAAGTGTTGAATGATGATGAAAGTATTTTCTTTTTTTGGGGGTTTTCTTTCTTTTGGGTCACCCTGCCTCGGTGGGAGACGGCCGACTTGTTGAAAAAAAAAAAAAAAAACCCGAAGGTGGAGAAACTTAAAGAAACAAGTTCTTGACCTGCATGGTTAACCTATGTTAAATCTAAAAAAATTTGGCAATCTTTCTTGGTAGATGGTATCTTAAAATAAGATTTTAAGAGATGACTTCTACTGTAAATGTTAATTTATTATATGTATTCCTAAATGACCTTTTTTTTTTCTTCCAGGACCAATTTCAGTGTAAACAGGGTCATGCATATGGGAAACATGGGTGTGTGATAAAGACAAGGGTTGTCCTGGTGGGGAAGATGAAGAAAATTGTCACCAAACCACCACTTGTGTTGACTTAGAGGAATTCCAGTGTAGACATTCTAGTGGATGTATCTCCAGCAACCGCCTGTGTGATGGTCATGAAGACTGTGCTGATGGGTAAGTTGTTTAATTGTCCATGTGTACACTTTTTTTAAAACAGCCTTTATTTTTACTTCATTTGTTTTCACTATTTTTCTTGCCAAGGGTCCATTTACAGCTTTCCTCTGTCTTTGCATAACGTTTATTAGCGTGGGAGTTCTATACTGTAAAATCAGTGAAACTGTGCTGTATAAAAAAAATAATGGAAAAGTTCTGGCAGGTTATGTTCAGAACATTCAAAATAATCTTCTTCCCTTTAAAAAAATAAATGAGTAAACACAAACTACTTAGAACGGGAAAGGCCATTTTGTGCAGCAGCATGACATGCCTTGACTTTTTTGACTGTTATGAGCTCCCGGGACCTTCAGTGTATGTGGACTCTGGTCACGCTGAAATTTTTGAGGGGGGGGGGAGGAAAAAGCTTCCCGGGCCCAATGATGTCCCTTAAATGCACAAAGACTGCATGATTAACTGCAGTTCATTCTTTATTATTGTTTTTTTTTTAATTTCTCCCAATTTCTAGTACAGTTTTTAACAGGGTGTTTAAAAAATATGGACCCCGGTATGGCCTTAAAATTAAACATACCTTAACACATGCCAGACAGTTGTATGAGAGATCAAAAGTCCACTCGCTGCCAGTTGAGAACTTGCAATCCCTCTATGACTGTCTGGCATGTGTTAAGGCGAATTTTTAATCATGAGGCCTATTAATAAAATCTGGGACTACTTGGTACCTTGTGGGAGCACCCAGTTCAATTGAGTCCAGCTAGAGCAAACAGCATGAAAAACCCCAAGGGGATTCACTAATTCCATGTCATATTAACACCTCCTTTTTAGGGGGAAAGTGATGTTGACCCCGGTTTGGTGGTTTGAGATAGATGTGGCCGGTGGTCGAGGAAATTTTAAAAAAACCTAAATAATAACCCATGTGCAACATTTGTCCCAATCCTCTCATTAATGAAACCTGTTGTGTCATCCTGCCAAAATGTCATATCACTTATGCCCTAAGCGGGAGAAAGACGATTCTGCAACATGTGAAAACATTTGGCTCACTGGCTGGCTGGCTAGATGGTTCTGGCTGGCTGACTGGCCTCTATCATTGTCTCTTTTGCCCTACCTGTCTGTCTCAGAGAGGGGCTGCTCATGAACCAGAATCAAGGACTGAATAAGTTTATTTAGTCACAGGTACACATAAGTACAGTTATCATACATAGGGGAAAATTCCCAAAAGGATTCAGGGAAACCGGCAGGCTGGTT
Source organism: Cherax destructor (assembly GCA_009830355.1). NCBI lineage: Eukaryota > Metazoa > Arthropoda > Malacostraca > Decapoda > Parastacidae > Cherax > Cherax destructor. The sequence goes on along the minus strand of WNWK01050331.1, from coordinate 6,617 downwards.
TGAGTCCTGGAGATGGAAGTACAGTGCCCTGCACTCTGAAGGAGGGGTGTTCCCCCTTTCAGGCCCAAGGGGGGTTCCCCGAAACCGTTCTCAGGGTCCATGAATTTAAAAAAAAAAAAAAAAAAAATTTTTTTTCTTATGAAATGATAGTTTTTTTTTCAAAATCTAATAGGCAAAAAAATACATTTTTCGATAAATTACCCCCGAGAAAAGAGAATTAAATTTGGGAAAAAAAGGGAAACCCGGTTTGGGCAAATCGCGACTGCCGGTCCCCCGGAATATTTTTTTCTTGGAGTTGTTTTCTGATCAATGTTTTTTTTTTTTTTTTTTTTTTTTTTCAAATAACAGGGCCCTGTGAGACCAATATAAGTGCTGTTTTCAAATATTCACCCCACTATTTTTTAAACACAATATTCACATGAAGTTTCTTTTCACTAATTTGTTTACACAATGTATTTACAAAATTTTTTACAATAACAAATATTAGTTATTTATATTGTTCAATCATATATAAAATACATAGTCACTGGACATGTTTCTAGAAGTTCTGCACCCCGTGTGGAAGTCTCTGAAACATGGTTCCATGCACAGTGGTTTTTCCACATTCCACAAAATAAAGTGAGTGTTTTTGTGTTTTTTGGGGCTTTTTTTTATGTGCAAACAAAACACTTTCTAAACCGTTTTTTGCAAGCAGTCGCAGGCAGTTTTGTTAGGAAGTGTTCCCCACCAGGCCTTAGACGAGAGGGAGGTGTGATGACTTGATTTTGGGGCGGGTTTCTATTGCAGGTTTTGGGGCCCCTTGGTACTTGAATATTATTTGTCTGATGACAGACAAACAAAATTCACCATATGGTGGTTTGTTTGTGGTCTTCAACTTCCAAATATTAAAAACATTGAGCATGGTAATGTCCAGAATGTGAAAAAAAGTTTTATGTACCACTTGTAACCTTTTGCGAACACAATAAACAAACCCAATTTGCATGTCACTTTTGCCCACTAATGCATATTGGGGGTTTAACCATCACAGCTGCGGGTTTTTAGAAGGGGTTTCCCATCGGTCTCTACTCACCCTGCCAGTGTCTGTCATTTCATTGGGGGTGAATGGGTGACAACAGTGTGACATCTCGTTTCATCCCAGAAATGCCATGATGTCATTGGCAGAAAACCCCACCGGGACCTCTACGAGTGCCTGCATTGAATTTGGGCATATGGTTATGATTTCCACGCACTTTTCCCGACACATCTGTCAAGTTCACTCGAAAAAAATCACTGAGGGGGGGGTTTGTGTACCAGTTATCAGTATATGCCCCTTACCAAGTTTGGTTCCATCATTGTTCTAACCCATAAGAGATCCCCAAAAACCCCCCGGATTTCCAATGTATAAACTTCCAGTGTACACAAAAAATCCAATACAATACCACTGTAGCAATCACAAAGCCCAAAAAACTTTTTACCAAAACGTTTCCTCTTGCTTGGTATATACTGTTTAAAGACAGTCTACCTTTTTTAACAGAATCAGTGACTTTTCCAAAACAAGCTTCCTGAAGGGAAAAAAATGCATATTGAATTAATCTTTTAGATACAGAAACACATTTCTAATCTTATATAACCTGTCGTTTTTTCAGGCCTGGTTTTTGTCTTGGGGAAGGGAGCATCCACAGTAGCACAAATCAATTCACTGGAATTTTTACTGAAACCTGGTGTTGCAATCAGGCGGTCTGTCGACCAGTGTGTTTGACACTGTGCTTATACACATGTGGCATAAGCATTTTGTTAAAAAAAAAGATACATCTCAGCCACAGTTGTCTCTTTCCACCTGTTGAGGCGTGATGTTGGTGAAAGTATTGTGTTTGGGATGGTGTACTTTTGGATCTGTTGCTTTTTTCCCGACAATAATATCCATCAAAAAGGCTCCGAGTTTTTCAAAGCATTCCCGTTGGGAGCATTGTTCCCGGGACAAGATGGGGGGTATTCCACATTGACTTTCATCAAACTGATGGGGATTTTGAATAAAATTGTCAGCTTTTTTGCCAATTCCAGGTGCGGTCTGCTGGTGGGTACTGGATATTTACAGGTGGGGTTTTGGGGGTTTGGGGGGTGGGGGGAGGGTTGGCTTTGTTGTAGCTGAGCTGACTCCCGCCCGGTGCCGGGGGTTTCCCCTGCTGGGCCCCGCGCCCCACCACCCCCCATTACCACTAACAGATGCTTGCACATTTCATTCCAATTGCAACACTATCATTGTCATTTTTCTATCACTTCCTTGGGGTTTTGCCCCAGGGGTGTACTCCGAGATGTACTCCTTCCCCTTTGGGAAAGCATATGGCCTAATACCAGAGCGCATATAAGGGAGATATACTGGCCTTCACTTTTGGGGAATATTCCACTCCCCCTCGCTACTGGGAAATGTTTTGGGGTTGGGTTCATATTTACTATCACTATCATCACCATTGCTCACATCAGTCTGGGATAAGGGGTAAATGGGTTTTCCTTTTTTCGTTCTGGTACAATTGAGCGTGAACAAGATGTCACAGCACCGGAGGTGGAAAAGGGTGAGGGCGTCTGGGTTTTCCTCAAATTCCGGTATTTGGTCATTAGTTTTGATCCCTCCGCCCCCCAAAAACCCTTTAAACTCATACCACTGACACTCCCATCGGTGTTAGAACTGTCACTGGGGGCGGGGTCCCAATTCCCCCGAGGGTGAGGAGCTTACTGCCAGGCATGGTAAGAGAATGTGTAAATTAAACATGGGGTTTCCCAAAATGCACCACTGGCTCCCATTTTTTTTACTGCGCACACTGACCACGCAGACCCATTTCTCCCCCCACCAGGCCTACCAGCCATTTCGCTTTAAATTTTAAGGGCAAAAATTTATCGATTTGACGTCAAAACCCCCCGCGCGAAACCGACTAGTACGTCAATAACCCTGAAAGGGTTAATTTTTGCAGTTTTATAACTGTAGTGTAAAACACCCCCCTGGGGAAGACAGTGATGGAGTGAATAATGATGAAAGTTTTTTTTTTTGGGCCACCCTGCCTTGGTGGAAATCGCCCTGTGTTAATAAAAAAAATCACCCCCAAAAAAAGACAAAGCCCTTATATTGTGTTTTTTGATATGAGGATAAATATGACTGTAAAATAATATGCATTTCCCCTTGTTCATATGTGACATTTTTTCAATGGTAATACCTGTTGGTTCATGGACCCCTCTGAAAAAGAGAGAGGAGAGATAGACCGAGAAGATATGTTTGTGTGTGAAAGAGTGAGAACAAAAATTAAAAAAAAATGCCAAGGTTCACTGGGAGCAGTGCAAAAACAGGAAAATTGAGTGACTGCACCATCATCATTGTAGAGGACACTCATCTGACACCCTCTTCCCGGATTCATATACCCCATCACCAAAAACATTACTGGGACCTATAAATAATTTGTACATATTTTTAGACCCAAAAGTATTGGGCCAAGGGAAGGGGAACTAGTCACCTGTCAGGGGGGTTTGTGACTGTTTGATTACCATTTCTGTACCTAATATTAGTATCAGAACAAAAATGATTGACTATAAAAAACACAAGAACTAGTATAAATTGTAATTTTTAGAACATAAAAAAAAATGTAAATTAAAAAAAAAAAAGAAAAGGTATATTTTTAATATTTCTGCATGGCAGGGCTCCATGTTGCCGTCTCTTTAGAACCTAGGGGCCAACTTTTCCGCCTTTTTTCTCGATAAGTACTGGCCCCAAAAATTTTTTTTTGGTCTTATTGCACACAGAAACTGCTCTTTTTTTTTCAATTTTTTTTTTAAAAATTCAGAGCACTGGCAGTGAAAACAGATCATTTTTGGGGAGGGGGTTAAATTTATAAGGGTTCAAATTGGTAATCAGCTGACTGGAAGGGGGAAAACTCACACAGTTTCCCGGCTCCATTCCACCTTGTTAGACAAACGTAGGTTCAGTGGAACCTTGACTTTCGAGTTTAATCCGTTCCGTGACCAGCTCCCTAACTCAATTTGCTCATACAGTGGACCCTTGGTTTTGGATTAATCTGTTCCCGAGAGTTCTGAAAGCCAAAATTCTGAAAACCAAAACCATTTTCCCCATAAGAAATAATGTAAACCCAATTAATCCTTTCCCAGACACTAAAAAATTTAACAAATTTTTTTTAGAGATTAAATATGTTTTAAAAAGAAAATGAAAAAATAAAGCACTAATAAAATGTATAAATGAACATTTAACACTTACCTTTATTGAAGACTCTTGTTGGTGTATTGGGGGGGGAGGAGGTGAGAGGAGGTGAGTTTTTGTTGGGAGACAGGAAAAAATTCTTAATTTGGGGTAATATCAACTCTCGGTTTTTATCTACCCAAATTCTCTAATATGACATAATAAAAATATTAAATGAAACATGATAAAACTCTAGAATGAAAAAAATGTCATTACATATTGGAGTGGTGGTGGTTGGGGGTTTTGGGGTTTTAAAAGGGGCCACTGGAATAACCCTACTTTTTAGTGGTAGTGAAGGTGGCAGCGAACCACCACTATTCACACTGAAACAATGTACATAATTTATAAAAAGAAATATTTACATAATGAATAAAAATATTTACACTAAAAATAAAAATTTTTACACTTTTTTTATAAATAAAAATATTTACACTTAAGATGCTGGCATTGGTTTGGGGTTTAGGGCCATGTTGTCAGGGGCCCCTTTGGTGGTACCCGGTTTACGATTTTTTTCATTCCAGAATGTGTTCATGATTAAAACGAATTTATCCCCCAAAAAAGTTGTAAAATAGACTATCCTTTTTGACCCCAAAAAAAACACTTACAAAAATTTAAAAAAAAAACTTACATAAAAGGGGGAGTTTGGGGGCCCTGTAAACCGGGGTACCCCTTTACCTCCCAAAACTTGGGTTATTGTTTTTTGCCATCCTTTTTTTCGATTAATGTTAATTTATTCCCAAATGTTAATGCTATAGTTTATGCGGGTGGCCTTGCCCCTTTATCAACTCCTGCTGCTTTAGTATCGTTTATCATAGAATCACTGAGTCACTGAAAAAGGCACATTCTCCTCTCTTAATCCTCCATTTTGGAATTAGATTTTCTCTCCCAACTGAACAATTATGTAAGTGTATTATTGTAAGTGCTTTTGTGGTATTTTTGGGTTTAAAATGGACTAATCTAATTTACATTTTTCCCTTATGGGAAAAAATTCATTCTGTAACGGCACTCGAACGTTCGAATGAAAAAAATTTTAAAACTGGGGGTATCACTGTACAGTGGACCCCGGTCTTATGCCCCAATCTCGAACAATTATGTAAGTGTATTTTTGTAAGTGCTTTTGTAAGTGTTTTTTTGGGGGTCTAAAAGGATAATCAAATTTTACATTATTTTATGGTTTTGTTTGAAAGGACTTGAACAGCATTCTGGAAAAAAATCGAAACCGGGGCCCACTGTCAGTTCCTCAGTTCGATGGTCCCCAAAAATCCCCCTTTTTTAAAGTTTTTTTTTTAAATTTTTTGTAAGTATATTTTGGGTTAAAAGGACAGTCTATTTTACATTATTTTATGGGGAAAAATTGTTTGGTAAAGGCCAAACAGATTCTCGAACGAAAAATATCGAATCGGAATTTTCTTCTCATTTTTTTCTTGTTCTATCATTTTTCCCCTTCTTTCCCAAAGGGGCTGGCACGGGAGCTTTTTTGGGCCCCATGGTGATTTAAGTTAGCCAAAACACTGGATTTTAAAAGTTTTAAAGAACAGTGTGTGATGTCCCCGAGAAATAATGCCAGACTGGTGCTGAATTCTGTGGAAGCTTTGTGTTTCAGGGCCCCTGGGACAGCCTACCTGAAATACAAGGGGAAAAGGAAAAAAAGGCCATATTTTGCGAAAAGTTGCTGATAACCTGCATGATAAAAGTCACGAAAAATAAAGGGACTTATATCAAAACAATTTTTTATTTAAAAAATAAAAACCTTAATCTTTCCAAAATTCTTTTCGGGGCAGTACTTTTATATAACAAATCAACTCTCCTTTTTTTCTATCCCAAATTTTCTAATATTTAAAAATAAACAATATAAATCACATAGAAACATGAAAATACTCTAGAAAATAAAATATATCTTTTGACTAGTGGACACCATTCCCCCTCCCCCCTTTACTTAAACTTCCCATGCTCTTATTATAAGAGAAAATTTAGTGTTTCTATAACTGCACAAGTCACTAGTTTCATGGAAAAAATAAAAAATGTATTTATAAATAAAAATACAGTGGATCCCAGTTAAAAACTTCACCCCGAAGTCTGCTCAAGCACCCTTACCCAATGAATTTACTCCCCTTTAAAGGAAAAATGTCCGTAGTTAGTCTATTTCAAACCCCAAAAATCACTTCCCCAAGCACTTAAAAATTTTTCCTTGTACAATTTCCAGGGGTTTACGAAACTGGGGTCCACTGTATTGTTTAAAACTAAAAGAGAATGTAAAGAAATAAACTGGTTTTTTTAAAGTGTAGTCGGAGGTGGAGGGTGGAAGATAGGCTACTTGCTACTATGCTCGTATCCTGAAACAACCCGCACACCTAAAGTTTTTCTATGATTTCATGCTGTAATTCCCTGGACATCATTCTCT
>WNWK01050330.1:0-12875 GCA_009830355.1 Cherax destructor | reverse complement strand
TTTCAGACAAAATTTTGGGGAAGGGGGGGTGAGCGGGGTTTGCCCATTCCAGGAGGCACTTGAGCCCCAATTTTTTTTTCCCCAGGAGGTATTTCTTCACACTGGGGCCAAACACTCCAGTCAACCATTCCAAAAAATGTCCTTATTGACCCATCCCTTTAGTGTTACCCTTCCAATCACACACAATTATTCCTGTTAACATTGTGTTTTTGAAGGCCTGGGTTTTTTCTGGTGATACATCAAAAGGCTTCACTTTAAAATACCACTGGCATTGGCACACATCATAAAAAGTTAGCCTGCTTTCATAGGCTTGTGTCCTGGCAGTCCCTTTTTCCTCCTGAGTAATGAAGGTCCTTTTGGGTTTTTTCTTCCAAAAAGGTCTCTTTCATCACTTTTTGACTGTCTGGGGCCCCCTTTCTGAAACTGTCATTCTATGCCCAAAAAATTTTTGGGAAAAAAAAAACTTTTTTCTTATGAAATGATAGAGAATTTTTTCCCCCGATGGTAATGACACCAAAAGTAAAAATTTTTGATTAAAACTTAGGGAAATTTTAACGTTCGCAAAGTTAGCGATGTCAGTGATATAAAAGCACGGCGATTTCGCCGACTTTGAGCCCTATTTTCGGCCAATTCCATTGTTACAGTCGAAAAAATCATAGCTTTTTTTTAGAACCCCATTTGTTCTATCGATTGAGACAAAAAACCCACCAATTTACCGATTTCAACTACCCAATAAAGTGGTAAAAAAATTGGCAATTTTGCCAATTTCATGCAAAATAAAAAGATGTCAATTTAAAAATTTGGGTCCAGAAAAACAATGCAGGCATTCCTGGCACTAAAATAAGATTTTATCTGTTCATTAGTCAGCCTTTGGGCCCCTCTTATATTACTCTTGCTTTCTATTTTGATTTTTTATTCACCAAAAAATAGAAGATTTATTGTTATGCAGACTATTGCATTATTGTAAAAATGAAAAAATAATATTGTGCACTTGTGAAAGAATATTAGACTCACCAGTTGATGTGTATTGGACGCGTGGCATGATTTGTTTACCCTTTTAAAATTGGCAAAAATTGAACCCTTTCCCTACTTTGAGCTCAATTTCAAGATCGTTTTCATCATGAAACTAATCAAAATCATCTTTTATTCCCGTAATATGTTTTCCCTTCATCAAATGAGACCAAGAAAAAGAATACAACCATAAATACTATACAAAAAAAACCTCAAAGTCGGCGTTTTTAAACCAAAAAAATGGTCAGGTTTTTTTTTCATTATGCAGGGGGCTGCAGGATTTTTTTTACCACGCACACTGACCACAAAAAGACCCATTCTCTAAATTTGGGGCCCACCAGCTTTTCCTTTTTCCCTTTGATTTGGAAGGCCCCCTTTTTAAGGAATTTTTGGAGGGGGGAAAAAATTTAATTTTTTTCCGAAAAACTTTTCCCGGCCCCAAAGGGGAAGGGACGTATATTTTTAAAAGGCCCGGGAAAAAAAGTCAAAGGGTTAAACACTTTTTGGGGGGGAATTCTTTAGCCTCTCAACCCCTTAAATTCACTCACAAACTTTTCAGCTGCACGTTTGTCTGAGCTGGTGCCTCACCATGCCTCCAACACTGTGTATGCCACTCGTTTCTTAAACTCTCAAAAACCCCTGCTGGCTTTAAAATCATTTTCTCACCACTGGTTCCCGGCATTGTCTTGACAAGATCCGGCCCAAATGCCTTGCCTTTTCACAAATTATCGCCATGGAAATACTATCACCCGCTTCTGTTTTTCATTGGGTCCACACCAACCCAACAACTTCTCAACCTTATCCACTGTTTTTGATCTATTTTTCGTTAACATATCAACCCCTTTTGCAACATTAGCTTCCTTGATCTCATTTCTCTTTGCCAGGATAGAGCTGATAGTAGATGGGGTTTTGTGTACATCCTGGCAAGATCACTCAGACGCACGCCACTCTCATATTTTTCTATAAACTCTTCAGTTCCGATGGTGTTCCTCACTTTCTTACCACAGGGGTGCCACTAGGAAGCTTCTTTGGACCCATGGTGACTTATTCACAGTGACAATCACTAAACCACCAAAAAAGACACCAAATGTAGTGTGAATGTTTGAATGAGCGCGCTAGGTAATGTTCTGTCAATGGTAAACAACGCTCACTGGCGGCGTCCTGCGTCCCACGCAGGCGCGGAGCAGGCGGACAGGTCAATACGTTACGAAACACGAGCCATTTTACGATTCCCCAAAATCGAAAAGCTTACGAAACACGATGTTTACTTAAATAAGAACCTTACGAAACTCTGGGGTCCACTGTGTGTGTAATCCATGTTCGGCAGGCCGGCTGGTTGGGTGGCCAGCTGGCTGGCTGATTTGTTTTGGCTGTCTCTATCTCCTTCTGTCTGTCTGTGTCTATCTCCGTCTCTATCTCACAGGTACACATAAATACAGTTATGACATGATGACTCTGCATCATGTGTAATACCTGTTGGTTCATGAGTGGCTCTCAAGACAGAGAGACAAGTAGAGAGACAGGAAGACAGAAACATAGGCAGACAGAAAGACAGATAAGCAGAGACAGAAAGACAGATAAGCAGAGACAGAGATAAACATAGAGCTAGACAGACAGACAGACAAATAGACAGATAGAAACAAATAGATAGACAGACATGTTTATGTGTAACAGTGAAAAATAAAGCCAAGGCAGTGCACGACATCAAGTGTCACTCCACTGCTGCACTGTCAGCAGTAGAGTGACATTCATCTTACACCGTGCTTCAAGGAGTTTCATATATACACACACAACCCACACATATAAAAGAGAGGAGCTTATGATCGACGTTTGGTCCGACTTGGACCATTTACAAAGTCACACTAACACGAAGGACAGGTGGAAGGGGTATTTATAGGCAGGCAGACAGGGAGGGCACAAGAAAGTGGTGGAGGGGTAATGGAGGTAGTAGTGATAGTGGTAGTGGTAGTAGTAGTAATGGAGTCAGTCATACCACCAGTCCACCACTTTCTTGTGCCCTCCCCCGTCTGCCTGCCTATAAATACCCCTTCCACCTGTCCTTCATGTTAGTGTGACTTTGTAAATGGTCCAAGTCGACCAAAACGCGTCGTAAGCTCCTCTCTTTTATATGTGCGGGTTGTGTGTGTATTGTTCCAGTCACGTATTGTGCCTTTTTGTTATTTTCATATATACTCCAGCATTTCTAAAAAATTGCTAGACCTGCGAAAAGGCAAAATCATTTCTTATTAATAAATACATTTTTCTTATTTAAAAACCAGTAACAAAAAAATTGGGGTGGTTTTTTGGGCGTTGGAACGGATTAATAGCATTTCAATTAATTTCAGTGAGGAAAACTGATTTGATATACGAGCAAATTGAGTTACAAGCTGGGTCACGGAACGAATTAAACTCATAAGTCAAGGTACCACAGTATATCCACTCATTGTATGCAACACAATAACCGCACAAACATTGTTATCATTACAGTGGACCCCGGAAATAGGCCGGTCTGATTATTGGCCGGCTCGAAAATCGATCGCTTTTGCCCAATTTGCCCGATTATCGGCCCGCATCCCAGACCTGTCCGCCTGCCCCATGCTTGCACGCCTTGCCACGCAGTCGTCATGAGCCAGTCTAGCTTTGTTTAAACTTGAGTTAACAATACCCAGCGTGCTCATTCAAGCATTTCACAATAATCTTATTGTGCTTAATGCTTGTTTAGTGATTGTCACTGTGAAATAAATCACCATGGGTCCAAAGAAGCTTCTAAGTGGCATCCCTGTGGTAAAGAAAGTGAGGAACACCATCAAACTGAAGAAGGAGATAGTAGAAAAATATGAGAGTGCGTACGTGTGGGGGAGCTTGCCAGGATGTACGGAAAAAACAAATCAACTATCACCTCTATCCTGGCAAAGAGAAAAGAAATTAAGGAAACTGATGTTGCAAAAGGTGTTAACATGTTTGCAAAAAACAGATCAAAAGAAGTGGATGAGGTTGAGAAGTTGTTGGCGGTGTGGATCAACGAAAAACAGATAGCAGGTGATAGTGTTTCTATGGCGATAATTTGTGAAAAGGCAAGGCAGTTGCACGCAGATCTTGTCAAGACAATGCCTGGAACCAGTGCTGATGTGAGTGATTTTAAAGCCAACAAAGGCTGGTTTGACAGATTTATGAAACATAGTGGCATACACAGTGTTGTAAGGCATGGTGAGGCAGCCAGTTCAGACAAACGTGCTGCTGAAAAATTTGTGCAGGAATTCCAGGGGTTCGTAGACACTGAAAAATTCGAACCCCAACAAGTGTTTAATTGTGATGAAACAGGCCTCTTTTGGAAGAAAATGCCAAAGAGGACCTACATTACTCAGGAGGAAAAGGCACTGCCAGGACACAAGCCTATGAAAGACAGGCTAACTCTTATGCTTTGAGCCAATGCCAGTGGTGATTTCAAAGTGAAGTCTTTACTGGTGTATCACGCAGAAAATCCCAGAGCCTTCAAGAAACACAATGTTAACAGGAATAATTTGTGTGTGTATTGGAAGACTAACACCAAGGCATGGGTCACTAAGGATATTTTCGTGGAATTGTTCACTGGAGTGTTTGGCCCTAGTGTGAAGAAATACCTCCTGGAAAAGAAATTGCCACTCAAGTGCCTCCTGCTACTGGACAATGCTCATGCTCATCCTCACAACTTGGGAGACTATTTGTCTGATGAGTTCAGTTTCATCACAGTGAAGTTCTTGCCTCCTAATATCACTTCTCTCCTCCAGCCCATGGACCAGCAGGTCATTTCCAACTTCAAAAAACTCTACACAAAAGCATTGTTTGAAAAGTGCTTTGAAGTGACCTCAGACACTGAGTAGACCCTAAGAGAGTTCTGGAAAGATCACTTCAATATCGTCCACTGCATAGGCCTTATAAGTAAGGCTTGGCAAGGAGTGACTTCCAGGACTTTGAACTCTGCTTGGAGACCACTGTGGCCGGATTGTGTTGAAAAGAGGGATTTTGAAAGATTTGAGGCTGACCCTGACCCTGAGGACCCTGTGCCTGTTGTGGAAGATATTGTGGCATTGGGGAACAGCCTGGGGTTGGAGGTGAGTGGTGAGGATGTGGAAGAGTTGGTGGAGGACCACAGGGTAGACCTAACCACTGAAGAGCTGAAAGAGCTTCATCAGGAACAGCATCAGATGACAGAAGAGGAAATTGATTCACAGGAGGATGGACAGGGTGAGGAAGTAACTTCTTCAGAGATTAAGGAAATGTGTTCTATGTGGACTAGGTTGCAGACATTTGTTGAAAAACACCACCCTGAGCAAGGTGAAATAAGCCATCTCTGCAACCAATTCAGTGACACAGCCATGTTGCACTTAAGGAAAATGTTAAAGGGGCGCCAGAAACAAGAGCACTTTGGACAGTTACTTTTCGAGGCAGGGGTCCAGTGACTCTCAAGCTGGTCCTAGTGGCATTAAAAGAAAAAGAAAGGAAGTAACCACAGATAAGGACTTGTTACCTGAAGTCCTTATGGAGGGGGATTCCCCTTCCAAACACTAACCCCTCCTCCCCGTCATCCTCCCTCTTCCAGATGCCAGCAACTCTCTTCAATAAAGGTAAGTAAATGCTATTTATTCTTTATAATTATGTGTTAATAATGTTGTTTTGTGTATGTAGAAATATAATTACAGTCATCCTCGGTTTTCAATTTTAATCCGTTCCAGATGGATCAGCTAAAACCAAAATCGGCGAAAACCAAAATCGGCGAAACCAAAACTATTTTCCCATAAGAAATAATGGAAATTAAATTAATCTGTTCCAGAAACCCAGAAGTTTGGAAAAAAAAAAAATTGGGGGGGGCCTTAAAGATAGATTTACATGCACAAATGAATGAACTCTATGTGGCACTTACCTTTATTGAAGACTGATGTTGCTGGATGGAAGAGAGGGAGGAGTGGAGAGGAAGAGACCCTATTTTTTGGAAGGGAATCCTTCCATAAGGAATTTAGGTACCAAGTCCTTATCTGGGGTCACTTCCCTGCATGCCTGCTACACTCCCTGCATACCTGCTACACTCCCTGCATACCTGCTACACTCCCTGCATACCTGCTACACTCCCTGCATACATGCTACACTCCCTGCATACATGCTACACTCCCTGCATACATGCTACACTCCCTGCATACATGCTACACTCCCTGCATACATGCTACACTCCCTGCATTCATGCTACACTCCTTCATACATGTTACACACCATGCATACCTGCTACACTCCCTGCATACCTGCTACCTCCTGCATACCTGCTACACTCCTCCCTGCATACCTGCTACACTCCCAGCATACCTGCTACACTCCCTGCATACCTGCTACACTCCCTGCATACCTGCTACACTCCCTGCATACCTGCTACACTCCCTGCATACCTGCTACACTCCTGCATACCTGCTACACTCCTCGCATACCTGCTACACTCCCTGCATACCTGCTACACTCCCTGCATACCTGCTACACTCCCTGCATACCTGCTACACTCCCTGCATTCATGCTACACTCCCTGCATTCATGCTACACTCCCTGCATACCTGCTACACTCCCTGCATACCTCTACACTCCCTGCATACCTGCTACACTCCCTGCATACCTGCTACACTCCCTGCATACCTGCTACACTCCTGCATACCTGCTACACTCCCTGCATACCTGCTACACTCCCTGCATACCTGCTACACTCCCTGCATACCTGCTACACTCCCTGCATACATGCTACACTCCTCCGCATACATGCTACACTCCCTGCATACATGCTACACTCCCTGCATACATGCTACACTCCCTGCATACATGCTACACTCCCTGCATACATGCTACACTCCTGCATACATGCCACACTCCTGCATACATGCCACACTCCCTGCATACATGCCACACTCCTGCATACATGCCACACTCCTGCATACATGCCACACTCCCTGCATACATGCCACACTCCCTGCATACATGCCACACTCCCTGCATACATGCCACACTCCTGCATACATGCCACACTCCTGCATACATGCCACACTCCCTGCATACATGCCACACTCCCTGCATACATGCCACACTCCCTGCATACATGCCACACTCCCTGCATACATGCCACACTCCCTGCATACATGCCACACTCCCTGCATACATGCCACACTCCTGCATACCTGCACACTCCCTGCATACCTGCTACACTCCCTGCATACCTGCTACACTCCTGCATACCTGCTACACTCCCTGCATACCTGCTACACTCCCTGCATACCTGCTACACTCCCTGCATACCTGCTACACTCCCTGCATACCTGCTACACTCCTGCATACCTGCTACACTCCCTGCATACCTGCTACACTCCCTGCATACCTGCTACACTCCCTGCATACCTGCTACACTCCCTGCATACCTGCTACACTCCCTGCATGCCTGCTACACTCCCTGCATGCCTGCTACACTCCCTGCATGCCTGCTACACTCCCTGCATGCCTGCTACACTCCCTGCATGCCTGCTACACTCCCTGCATGCCTGCTATACTCTTAAACTCCATCGTGTTTCTCACTTTCTTTACCAAAGGACTGACATTAGGAGCTTTCTTTGGGCCCATGGTAGCTTATTTAGTAGTCACACACAATAATCAAGGGCCAAAAACAATGAATTGTTAATAAATGTTTTGTATGAACTCCTGGGGTGATGTTCACTCAAGCATAAACAATGCTAGAATGAGTGACAATGTGCGTAGGAGGTGCTGGGGGTGCGTGGGTGGCGGGACTACGGCCTTTGTATGTGCGCGGCACTGGTGGACAGGTCCCATACGGTCGGCGAAAACTGAGACAAATTTTCCCTGAAAAAAGTCAGCAAAAACCAAAATCGGCGAAAACTGGGACAATCGAAAACCGAGGGATGACTGTAATATCATTTAAATTTATTATTTTTTAATATTTTTGGGTGTCTGGAATGGATTAATTGTATTTACATTATTTCTTATGGGAAATAATGGTTCAGAAATCGCCAGTTCTATTTTAGGCCTAGCTCCTGGGAAAGGATTATGGCCTATTTACGGGGTCCACTGTATATTGTTTACAAAACTTGTTTACACAAACCCACACCGTCTTCCCCACCACTCATGCTGCCTTCCCCTCCACCCACACTGTCTTCCACACCACCCACGCTGTCTTCCCCACCACCCATGCTGGAAATAAGTCACTTGTCTGACTTTTTGAGTTATCCTAGGATCTCTACACATATGCTGCTATGTATGATAATCTATGTAACTATATTTGTGTATACCTGAATAAACTTACTTACACACTGTCTTCCCCACCGCCCATGCTGTCTTCCCCACGCCATCTTCCCCACCATCCATGCTGTCTTCCCCACCACCCATGCTGTCTTCCCCACCACCCATGCTGTCTTCCCCACCACCCATGCTGTCTTCCCTACCACCTACACTGTCTTCCCCACCATCCATGCCGTCTTCCCCACCATCCACGCTGTCTTCCCCACCATTCACGCTGTCTTCCCCACCACCAACACTGTCTTCCCCACCGTCCATACTGTCTTCCCCACCACCCATGCCATCTTCCCCACCGTCCATACTGTCTTCCCCACCACCCATGCCATCTTCCCTACCATCCATGCTGTCTTCCCTACCACCCACACTGTCTTCCCCACCACCCACACTGTCTTCCCCACCACCCACGCTGTCTTACCTTTTCAATATCTGTTCCTGGTGTAGGGTCACAGGATGTACTCCGAGATGTACTCCTTCCTTGGAATAGCATATGGCCAGGAGCTATGATTCGACCCTTGCAACCACAATTAGGTGAGTACATGTAGTCTCGAATAATTTGACGCTTCAGTGGAGAATATTCCTATTCACTGTTGCTACTGGAATTGTAATCAAGAGCTTGGAAATCACAATCAGTATCATTATCATGACCAGTGCTCACATCTGTCATGGACATGGGAAAATATGAGTTTCCTTTTTTGCCCTGGTACAACTGAACTTGAACGAGATGGCCCAACGCCAGAGGTGGAAGGTTGAGGGTCATCTGGGTTTTCAGCACTATTTCAGTCACAAACTCCTCAAACCATGAAATTCATCTTCACTGACACTCTACCTGTGTTAGAACAATCACTTGGGAAGAGAAGAGTTCCAATTCACCAAGAAGTGAGGTATTCCTTACTGCTAGGCATGGTGAACAAGGCATACTGAATTCTCACTCCCACAATGCACTGCAGCCTCCCAGATTTTTTTTTATACTGCACACACTAAGCACACAGACCCATTCTCTCACATGTAGGCCTACCAAATTTCTCCCACCTGATCTGAAGCTGCTAGAATTTTTGCATAATACAGTAGACCGTCATTTAACACGAGTTTATTTGGCACGATTCGGTTATAGAATTGCAGCACAATTTTATACAATTTTTTTTTATTTTTTTATTAACACATCGGCCGACTCCCACCAAGGCAGGGTGGCCCGAAAAAGAAAAACTTTCATCATCATTCACTCCATCACTGTCTTGCCAGAGGGGTGCTTTACACTACAGTTATAAAACTGCAACATTAACACCCCTCCTTCAGAGTGCCGGCACTGCACTTCCCATCTCCAGAACTCAAGTCCGGCCTGCCGGTTTCCCTGAATCCCTTCATAAATGTTACTTTGCTCACACTCCAACAGCACGTCAAGTATTAAAAACCATATGACTCCATTCACTCCTATCAAACACGCTCACACATGCTTGCTGGAAGTCCAAGCTCCTCGCACACAAACCTTCTTTTACCCCCTACCTCCAACCTTTCCTAGGCCGACCCCTACCCCGCCTTCCCTCCACTACAGATTTATACACTCTCGAAGTCACTCTGTCTCGTTCCATTCTCTCTACATGTCCAAACCACCTCAACAACCCCTCCTCAGCTCTCTGGACAATCGCTTTTGGTAATCCCGCACTCCTCCTAATTTCCAAACTCCGAATTCTCTGCATTATATTCACACCACACATTGACCTCAGACATGACATCTCCACTGCCTCCAGCCTTCTCCTCGTTGCAACATTCATCACCCATGCTTCACACCCATATAAGAGCGTTGGTATAACTATACTCTCATACATTCCCCTCTTTACTTCCATGGACAAGGTTCTTTGTCTCCACAGACTCGAAGTGCTCCACTCACCCTTTTCCCTCATCAATTCTATGATTCACCTCATCCTTCATAGACCCATCCGCCGACATGTCCACTCCCAAATATCTGAATACATTCACCTCCTCCATACTCTCTCCCTCCAATCTGATATCCAATCTTTCGTCACCTATTCTTTTTGTTATCCTCATCACCTTACTCTTTCCTATATTCACTTTCAATTTTCTTCTTTTACACACCCTACCAAATTCATCCACCAACCTCTGCAACTTCTCTTCAGAATCTCCCAAAAGCACAGTGTCATCAGCAAAGCAACTGTGACAACTCCCACTTTGTATTTGATTCTTTATCTTTTAGCCCAACACCTCTTGCCAAGACCCTCGCATTCACTTCTCTTACAACCCCATCTATAAATATATTGAACAACCACGGTGACATCACACACCCTTGTCGTAAAATTAATTTAACACGGTTCAGTTTGCGAGAGGGGAAAAAAATTTCCTATCTCAAGCGGCCGCCTTGTTGTGGGTCAGCGGAGGAGACCTCCCGCCATCCCCTGTCACCCCCCAACACTTCCGACACAACCATCCCAGCATTCATTCATACATGTCCAGTTCCACTTCTCTCTTGCAAGCTAGCTGTGTTTGTGAATTGTGTTTTGATCTTTTAATTACGATATCTTGTATCTGGCAAGCAATCATGACACCCAGTATGCATACCAGTGTTGCTGAAAGTGACAAGAAAAGGTATAAGCATTTAAGTCTTAGAATTAACAAAGAAAACAGAGATATTAGACAAGAGATAACCTGTGGCTGTAATGAAGCTCACTTTGTGCACATAAAATGAGGTAAATATGAGTTTGTGTGACTGACTGACTGACTGACTGACTGACTTGACTGACTTACTGAATGTCTTGACTTACTGACTTGACTGACTGACTGGACTGACTGAATGACTTAAAGTTAGACTTTTTCACTGAAGAAGACCCTGAAACAGTGTCTAGAGCAGCTGATGCGTTACTGTCAGTTGTATAATGTACTGCAGGGTAAAATAGAACAGAAATCCATTACAGAATTTATGTACACTCCAGTACAACCATTGACTTCAGTACCAGAACCTCTACCATCCACCTCAGCCCAGAACGGCCACAGCATAACTCTCCACTCTCTTCACAATCATCGACAAACACCAGCACCCACAATTTAACCCTTTGACTGTTTCGGTCGTATATATACGTCTTATGAGCCAATGTTTCAGACGTATTAATACGCATAAATTCTAGCAGCTTCAAATCAAGCGGGAGAAAGTAGGTAGGCCTACATGTGAGAGAATGGGTCTGCGTGATGGGTGTGCACAGTATGAAAAAAATCGGGGACTCAGTGGTGCATTGTTGGAACGCCATGTTTGTAGTCCTTGTTCACCATGCCTCGCGGTAAGAAGTACCTTATTCCCCGGCGAATTGGAGGTCTTCTTCCCAAGTGATAGTTCTAACAGCGATGGAAGTGCCAGTGAAAGTGAATTCCATGGTTTTCAAAAGGGTGTGACCGAAAGCAGTGCCCAGGATAACGTAAATAGTGATGAAAACCAAGATGACCCACAACCTTCCCCCTCTGGTGCTGGGCCGTCTCATTCACGTTCACCTGTACCAGGATGAAAGAGGAAACTATTACAACGTGTAGAGGACTCTGATGTGAGCAGTGTAAGTGACGATGATAGTGATTTCAAAGCTATTGAAAGCAGTTCTAGTGGCGACAGTGAGGGAGAATATTCTCCAGTGAAGCGGCAGTATGTACGACGCTACATGCGTTGTGGTAGTGTGCCATATGCTATTCAAAGGAAAAGGAGTAAATCTCAGAGAACATTTCTTGACCCTACACCACGAATTGACAGTGAAGATGACGATATTGTTACAATGGGGATGCGTAATGTGCGTGGGGCAGCTGGTGGTAGTGGTGGTGTTGGCGGTGGCATAAGTCATGTGACACCAGGAGCGGGCCACGCTGCTACCCACGCTGCTAACTAAGCACCGCCACAACCACCCTCAACCACCCCAACAACCTGCACAACCACAACCACCTGTCAATATCCAGTACCCACCAGCAGACCGCATCTGGGATTGGCAGCAAGGTGACAATTTTGTTCCCAGTCCCTATGACTTTGATGAAACACAAAGTGGAATACGGCCATCGTGTACACTTGGGAACAATGCTACTGAACTAAAATGCTTTCAGTTATTCTTCGATGAACCCCTGATGGATATTATTGTCAGGAAAAACAATACATACTACGAGTACACCATGGCAAATACAATTCTTTCACCAAGGTCACGCCTACACCAGTGGAAGGACACAACTGTGGCAGAGATGTACCTGTTTTTTGCCACAATAATGCTTATGCCACATGTGTATAAGCACACTGTCAACACATACTGGTCGACGGAACGCCTGACTTCAACCCCAGGTTTTAGTGATATTATACCAGTGAATCGATTTTTGATACTGTTTCTGCGAATGATAAGAAAGAGATGATTGTAGATGTTATGAATGAAAAGAAGCTGGATGTCCTGGCTTTAAGTGAGACAAAGCTGAAGGGGGTAGGAGAGTTTCAGTGGGGAGAAATAAATGGGATTAGATCAGGGGTTTCAAATAGAGTTAGAGCTAAAGAAGGAGTGGCAATAATGTTGAATAATCAGTTATGGCAG
>WNWK01050329.1:0-12875 GCA_009830355.1 Cherax destructor | reverse complement strand
CATGCCCTTCCTGTTATCCCTGCTTGTTCCAACTTTTTTTAATCTCAGTGAAACTGTGGGGAAGGGGGCCTTCCAGCCAGGAAAATGCAACCCAACCCACCCTTCTCTCCCTCCCTTTCCCTCTGTTACTTTATCATAGAACTCCGGGGAGGTTTTTTACACAGGATTTGCCTCCCAGAATCCATGCGGGGTCTGGTGTTTTTACCCTGTTCCCCTAAGGGTTTTCCCACCATTCTTTTTGGGTTTTTCCAGGACTTTGCACACTATCATGAAAGGGAAACCCCCTTTCATATTTTGGGGGGCCTTTTTTCTGTCCCCTTTTTTTTAAAAATGGGGACTTTTGGTTTCTTCCACCTCAGGTAGCCCCCGTTTCAAGGGATGTTTGAATATTGTGTGTGGTGGGGGGGGGGGGAATTTAAGGGTTTGGGGGAAATGGGTAGTGGTCACTGGTAAATCAAGGCCAACGGGAGTACCCCCACCAAGGGTTGGGGGGGGGTCGGGGATCGCTCCTGGCCCCGCCTTTTCCGTCTCCCAGGGGTCTTGCCCCCCTGTTCCAATGGGGTTTTACCCCCACCTTGTCTTAAAACTATGTAGGGTTTCCCCGGCCTCCCTCATTTTCTCGTCCATTCCATTTCCTGCCCACCCCTGGGCCGAAGAAATGTTTCCTGACACCCCTTTGCCCTACCCAGCCTTAGCCCCCAGTTGTGTCCCCTTTTTTCCCTGTGGTTCCCTCCAAACAACCTGTCACTATCTATTTTCCAACCCCGCATTTTGTATGTCGTTATCATGTCCCCTCTGACCCTTTTTTTCCTCCAGTGTTTTTGGGGTCCTTTTTCCCCAACCTTTCTTCATGAAGCCCCCTGGGTTGTGGAATTTAACCCCTTTTTCGAAAACCTTTTGCATTTTCCTTTTCCTTACGTGCTTGACCAAGGTGGGTTCCAGACTGGTGCTGCATTTTTAGTAGGGGCCGGGCGACCGGTATACAGTGTTTTTGAACTTTTTCCCTTTGTTAAGGAAAGGGGGCCCCTAATCAAAAGGTTTCCAAAGACGTTATGCGCCGAAAGGATTATCGGGTTGATGTTCCTGGGGGCCTGGGCGTTATACCCCCCAAGGTTTTTCCCGCCGTTTTTTTACCCCCTTTGTCCCTTTGCTTGTCCTCTGTCAGCGGTCCCTTTTTTCCCCCTTCCGACCCTTCAGGATTTTGTTTTTGGGGGGGATTAAATTTCGGAGGCCAATCTGACCAGATGTAAAGGTTTGGTCCAGGTCTGTTTGCACCCTGCCTGGCCCTTTTTCTGATGTGACTTATTTTTTCATCACCCCCAAAATGAAGAATTTGATTTCATCCCCCGGTCTTTAATTTAAAAAAACCGGGAATAACACTGGTTTTGTGTGTGTACGTGTGTGTGTGTGGTGTGTTTTGTTTACCTCCGGGGCTCACCGGCCCGCACTTTACGTTTTTTAATTTTTTCCTACCTTACTTAGCTACAAAAACTAAAAAGAATACTACTTCCTATATAACTGATAAAAATATAATTGTTAATACAAGAACAGCTGTATGGTCTACTACACCCTGACTATTTCAAGCGTGTACGTGTGTGTGTGCGTCTTGGCACCTCTTCCACAGTGTTTATCTATTGTAAATCTAATTCTGTAATCTTACTAAGCCCTGCACGTGAGAGTGTGTGTGTGTGTGTGTGAGCGTGTGTGTGTGTGTGTGTGTGTGTGTGTGTGCACGCGGGAGGATTATGGGGTATGGAGGGAAAATGGTTAGTGGGTTACTGACAGGATGCTAGGCCTAACTGAGTGTGTGTGTGTACGTGTGTGTGCGCGCCTGTCCTCACTGTGTGCGTGCGTGTGCTTGTTTACCTCTGACTCACCGCGCCTGCGCTCCTCCCATGTGTTTGAATTTTCTTCCTACCTCACTTAGCTACAAAAACTAAAAAGAATACTACTTCCTATATAACTATGTATGTATGTATGTATGTGTGTATGTGGGGTCTGCGAGTAACATGTAGTCTACAGTGCTCCTCTACCTGGCCTGACCTGACACATCTGGTCTACCAGTTAATGTATTCTATGATTCACCTGTCTGCTCGCCCTTTTCTACTAGAAATTACCAATTGCTATTTGTTACCGAGTACTTGATATCCTATTCCTTATCTTACTATGAGAGTTGACCGTTCACAAACAGCTTAGTGGTTAGGTAATTGGAACTTACACCCGACACCCCGAAAACCACGCATAGGTGAATACTTGTGATGTGATGCAGCTTGTCCAGCATGTAGTATCCTGTAGATTGTCCAACTCGATGTGATGTTCTGCCGTATATCCACTTTCGTTTCTTGTCGATATATAATATAACCTATTCACTGTATTTCTTTCACTTGTCACATATTTATTTCACTTTATTATCTAGGGTGACACACGTGGCAACGTCGCCTGGAGCACACTAGGCCCACTCTGACCCTGCCACCAAATAATTATTTCTAGTTCACTTATAAAATTATGGCTCTCCCCACACTTATGTGGCTCAGGGCAACTCGTAAATCTCTTCAAGGGTTGTTCACTACCCTGACACACTTGATAACCCCTGCATTACCCTTGGCTAGCCCTCAAAAAACACTTATATTCACAGATTCCTACAAGTTGTGACTAGCCCACGCGGCGTCCCTACGGTGTATATGTGTGTGTGTACCATGTGTGTGTGTGTGTGTGTTTTAATTAGTGGGTTATAGTAAGTGTTTATGCAACTGGAGAAGAGAGAAGTG
This sequence comes from Cherax destructor, assembly GCA_009830355.1. NCBI lineage: Eukaryota > Metazoa > Arthropoda > Malacostraca > Decapoda > Parastacidae > Cherax > Cherax destructor. Next base: position 10,107 of record WNWK01050329.1, on the reverse strand, counting down.
TAGAGGAGAGAGAGAGATTTTGGGAAATGTTGAGTGAGTGCGTGGGGAGTTTTGAACCAAGTGAGAGAGTACTTGTGGTTGAGGGTCTTAATGCTAAAGTGGGTAAAAATGTTGTGGAGGGAGTAGTAGGTAAATTTGGGGTGCCAGGGGTAAATGTAAATGGGGAACCGTTAATTGAGCTGTGTAGAAAGAGGTAATAAGTAATACATATTTTATGAAAAAGAGGATAAATAAGTATACAAGGTATGATATAGCACGTAATGAAAATAGTTTGTTAGATTATGTATTGGTGGATAAAAGGTTGATGGGTAGGATTCAGGATGTACATATTTATAGAGGGATTAACGGATATATCGGATCATTATTTAGTTGTAGCTACAGTTAGAGTAAAAGGTAGATGGGACAAAAAGAAAATGGCAACAGCAAGTAAGAGAGAGGTAAAAGTGTATAAAGTAAGGGAGGAGAAAGTTAGGGTGAGATATAAGCAAAAGACTCGGCAGGCGATGTAACATTCCCCCAATGAAGAGCAGGGGTGCCACTAGCACGTTGAGGGACAACACAATAAGTGTCAGGGGCCCAAGATTGTTCAACTGCCTCCCAGCATACATCAGGGGATTACCAACAAACCCCTGGCTGTCTTCAAGCAGGCACTGGACAGGCACCTCAAGTCGGTACCTGATCAGTCGGGCTGTGGTTCGTCGCTGGACTGCGTGCGGCCAGCAGTAACAGCCTGGTTGATCAGGCTCTGGTCCAACAAGAGGCCTGGTCACAGACCGGGCCGCGGGGGCGTTGACCCCTGGAATTCTCTCCAGGTAGACTCCAGATTGGCAGAAAGGTGGGCTAGTGCAAGTATGAGTAGTGGGGGGGGGGGGGTTGAAGAGAGTTGGGATAGTTTTAAAAATTCAGTATTAGAATGTGGGGCAGAAGTTTGTGGCTATAGGAGGGTGGGTGCAGGAGGAAAGAGTGAGTGGTAGCTTATGAGAGGTTTTAACAAAACAGAAGTCTTAATAGAAGAGCAGGATATATGGAGAGTAAATGAAAGGTGAAGAGAGTGGTGAGAGAGTGCAAAAGGAGAGCAGATGAAAGAGTGGGAGAGGCTCTGTCAAGAAATTTTGCTGAAAAAAAGAAAAATTTTTGGAGTGAGATAAACAAGTTAAGAAAGCCTAGGGAACAAATGGATTTGTCAGTTAAAAACAGAGTAGGGGAGTTAGTAGATGGGGAGCTGGAGGTATTGGGTAGATGGCGGGAATATTTTGAGGAACTTTTAAATGTCGATGAAAAAAGGGAGGCGGTAATTTCATGCACTGGCCAGGGAAGTATAACATCGTTTAGGAGTGAATTATTATAATCAAATAGAAGCGCTAAACCACAGGGGTTGAAAAGGGGTAAAGCAGCTGGAACTGAATGGATCATGACAGAAATGTTAAAAGCAGGGGGATATAGTGTTGGAGTGTTTGGTATTTTTGTTTAATAAATGTATGAAAGAGGGAAAGGTACCTAGGGATTGGCAGAGAGCATGTATAGTTCCTTTATATAAAGGGAAGGGGGATAAAAAGAGAGTGTAAGAATTAAAGGGGAATAAGTTTACTGAGTATACCAGGTAAAGTGTATGGCAGGGTTATTATTGATTATTATTATAATCAAAAGAAGCGCTAAACCACAAGGGTCATACAGCACGGCAGGGTAGGACAGGATGCAGGGAGAATAGATTGTAAGTGGGAGATGGATGATTAGTAGGGTATGGAGTGCAGCAGGACAGTGGATAGTGCAGGGATAGAGGGTAGCAAGAGATCGAGGTAGAAGAGAGTAGGATTGCAGATGAGCAAGGCTTTAGAGTGGGTAGGGGATGTGTAGATCAAGTTTACATTGAAGCATATATGTGAACAGTATTTAGATAAAGGTAGGGAAGTTTTCATTGCATTTATGGATTCAGAAAAGGCATATGATAGAGTGGATAGGGAACAATGTGGCAAATGTTGCAAGTGTATGGAATAGGTAGTAAGTTACTGAATGCTGTAAAGAGTTTTTATGAGGACAGTGAGGCTCAGTTTAGGGTGTGTAGGAGAGAGGAGATTACTTCCCGGTAAAAGTAGGTCTTTGACAGGGATGTGTAATGTCACCATGGTTGTTTAATATATTTATAGATGGGGTTGTAAAAGAAGTAAATGATAGGGTGTTGGGGAGAGGGGTGGGATTAAATTATGGGGAATTAAATGCAAATTGGGAGTTGGCACAGTTACTTTTTGCTGATGATACTGTGCTAATGGGAAATTCTAAAGAAAAGTTGCAAAGGTTAGTAGATGAGTTTGGGAGGGTGTGTAAAGGTAGAAAGTTGAAAGTGAACATAGATAAGAGTAAGGTGATGAGGGTATCAAACGATTTAAATAAAGAAAAATTGGATATCACATTGGAGAGAGAGATTATGGAAGAAGTGAATGTTTTCAGATATTTGGGAGTTGACTTGTCAGCAGATGGGTTTATGAAGGATGAGGTTAACCATAGAATTGATGAAGGAAAAAAGGTGAGTGGTGCGTTGAGGTATCTGTGGAGACAAAAAAACTTTTTCCATGGAGGCAAAGAAGGGAATGTACGAAAGTATAGTGGTACCAACACTCTTATATGGGTGTGAAGCATGGGTTGCAAATGCTGCAGTGAGGAGGCGGCTGGAGGCAGTGGAGATGTCCTGTCTAAGGTCAATGTGTGGTGTAAATATTATGCAGAAAATTCGGAGTGTGGAAATTAGGAGAAGGTGTGGAGTTACTAAAAGTATTTGTCAGAGGGCTGAAGAGGGGTTGTTGAGGTGGTTTGGTCATTTAGAGAGAATGGATCAAAGTAGAATGACTTGGAGAGCATATAAATCTGTAGGGAAAGGAAGGCGGGGTAGGGGTCGTCCTCGAAAAGGTTGGAGGGAGGGGGTAAAGGAGATTTTGTGGGCGAGGGGCTTGGACTTCCAGCAAGCATGTGTGACCGTGTTAGATAGGAGTGAATGGATTATTATTATTATAATCAAATAGAAGCGCTAAACCACAAGGGTCATACAGCGCTAGGAGTGAATGGAGACGAATGGTTTTTGGGACCTGATGAGCGTTTGGAGTGTGAGCAGGGTAATATTTTGTGAAGGGATTCAGGGAAACCAGTTAATTTATTTAGTTGGACTTGAGTCCTGGAAATGGGAAGTACAATGCCTTCACTTTAAAGAAGGGGTCTGGAATAGTGACAGTTGGGAGGGACTTATTCTTAGCTGTCGTATCTGAGCACCTCTGCAAAGACTGTGATTATGTATGAGTGAGGTGAAAGTGTTGAATGATGATGAAAGTATTTTCTTTTTGGGTCACCCTGCCTTGGTGGGAGACGGCCGACTTGTTGAGAGAAAAAAAAAATCTTTATGTAGCTCATACCATCCTGTTGTGTATGTAAACTTTATTCTCTGTCGTAGGGATTAAAATATTCTTGGCTGGTGGTGAACAGGTTACACACAGATCATGTACTTGGCAGGTTTTACACCCAGTTAACCATTGGGAAGTGCTAAATGCACTGGAATCAAAGAACATCTAGGGAATTGGAAGTATGTAATCATAAGGACAGAAAAAAAAATATTGAAATTTAATATTTTTGGATATTTCAGACTTGGAGTGTCGTTGCCCCTGGTGTGGGTACCTGTCTTCATCTCCAGAGATGTTAGGAAGACACTGGTCAAGATGCAAGAGGAAACTCGTATATGGGTCATCACTGCAATATGCCGGTGCGAATGAGTACTGCAGCATTAGGGAAACTAACTACATCTATGGCCGGGAAACTCGCCTTGGAAATTTCTTCGTACCAAAACGTAAAAAGCGACCTCAAAAAATCCCGAAACTAAACCTGTGGGATTGTTATCCTATGAAGCAAAGTGGGAGTACCCAGGAGTCACTTAAAACTGATGAAGAAACCAAAAACTCTAGAGTGAAGGTCCAAAAACGACGTAGACGACATAGAAGTTTAAGATGGTCAGTACTGAAGCTGCGACATGCATTTATTTAACCATTATGATTTATAGGCTCTTGTATACATATTTATCACAGAATGGGTGAATTTGAACCTATGGCAAGTGGGTCCAAAAACTCGCAGATCAGTGTGCAAGCATACATATTTATAATTGTTTATATCAACTTGCAGATCAGTGTGCAAGCATACATATTTATAATTGTTTTTATCAAAATTAAATGTTTAATGTCACATTTTCTAACTTGTATATATTATTATTATATAATAATCAAATGAAGTGCTAAACCACATAACTTTATATAATACAGTGGACCCTCGCTATTTGAATACTCCAAAACTGACCCTCATTCCAGAATGCTGTTCAAGTGCTGTTACCAAACAAATTTATTCCCATAAGGAATGATGTAAATTAGGTTAGTCCATTTCAGACCCCCAAAAATACACTTATAAAAGCTCTTACAATAATAAACTTACATAAAAGGGCAAGTTTTGGAGTGTTCGAATAGTGAGGGTCCACTGTATTCACAAAAGTGTGAAGGGATGATTTTATATTTGCTTGATAGCTCATTATATATACAGTATGAGGATGTAGTGTTTCCACAAGTATTAAAACTAAATTGTTATGTTCTCTGTATACATAAGACACCCGGTAATTTGCCTCGTATCTCGGTTTACATCGGCATAAGTTTGTGTAGATGATAAGTCAGTGACAATGTTATAGCATGGATCTGTAACTCGTCAAACTGCAAGAATCATAATACTACCGAGATAAACGTGGATTTTTTTTCAACTCCATATTAGTGTAATTAATCTCGGATTATATCGAGTTGCTTTCCATTATTGTGATTATTATTAAAGCTAAGCGCTAAACCCACAAGGGTCATACAGCAGTTGCTTTCCAGTGTTTATATTCAGTAGCCAAATAAACCAAAATTTTTAGATTTACAAATACATAAAGGATTATTATTATTATGGGGAACGCTAAACCCGTAGTGATTATACAGCGCCTGTGAAGGGGGGAGGTGGAAGGTATTCAGGCTCAATTCAGGGAACTGGAGCACAGATCCAGTTCCCTAGATCAAGAGCCCCTCACCAGCGTCAAGGAACCTCCCTTGAGGCGTATGAATAAAAGAAGAAAGCGTAGGTTCTTGATCCGCCGGTACTCTCCCGGCCCGGGTCTTTTCCAGATGGTGACCTGGCCTTGGCTCCCTGTCTTGGGAGTGTCTGAGACCTGTGTCTACCATGGGGGAGGTACCTCCTCGTCTTCTGGGACCAACTGTCTCCAGGCCTAGCCCCATTCCCCACCCACACGGGGCTTGTAGGGAGAAGTTAGGCCTCTTATTACAAGGTAAAGGCTAATGTATTACTTGAGAATTACAATAGTTCTGTGAACTATTAAGATATTAGTTTATTTTTCTAAGTTAATGTTGGCTTTGTTATTTTTTTTTATTTTATTACAATCATGAGGATGAGCTAGAACATAAGGGTAATGAGGTTTGAACCAAGGGGTACACCCATTTTTTAGATCAAAGACTTTCAACAAGCATCAAGATGCCCCTTGAAAAGTGCAGTATTTCATATAATTTTAAATTGTTTACCCCCAAAGGAGGGTCCTGGATGCTGGTGAAGGGCTCTTGACCCAAGGAACTTGACTTGTCCTTTCCTTCCTTGGATTGAGCCTGATTCCTTCCCATTTTATCCCAGGCACTATGTTGGATTTCAGTATTATTATTATTATAATCAAAAGAAGTGCTAAACCACAAGGGTCATACAGCACGGCTGGATTTCAATAAGATACAGATGTGAGCTATGTTAATTTTGTATGAAAAGTATTGTAATGTGGTAGTATTTATTTGTGACATTAATATACATTTATTTTGTCTATAAATGATGGCTTATGTTTCTGGATATCTTAGCATTTACTTTATAAAGTGTGATATTGTATTTAGAAAATCTAAATCTTTATAAATTCTTTAACCACTTGGTCTGTATTCTTTTGTCAAAATAGAATTTTAGTTTGCCATTATATTTGTCTGCATAGAGTACCTTTAACTTGTCTGTGGAGGGATGGTGAACAAAATTTAATTTCAGAGAAGAGAATACGTAAACATACTTCAGGGAAGACACGGGATTCTTGCTGTAGCTGTTTATATATAATTATAATCACTGAAAGGCTCTGAACCTGCAGCCTACAAAAAAAAAAAATTCTTTCCAAAGGTTACAATATGTGTTTACATTTCATAGTTTGATTGGAACAAAGAAATACACTACTAAACCACCACTAATACTTAAACACTACTTAAGTCTAGACAGGTAAAGAGTGGTAAATTTCAAATATTCAATATTTTACTCTATTATTAATATGAGGTAACCAATTTTTTTAATTAATAAGCTTTATAGTTTAAACATTAAATATCTCTCAACCAAATTATACTACTACTATTGCCTTGCTTCACTCCCCTTTCTGTCTCTTGTGCCACTACCACTATGCTTCCTAGTACTGCCACTACTTCTCCACTTTTCTTCCTCTGTCCCCCTCTACTATATATATACTGGCTCCCTCACCTTCATATGTTAGTGTTACTAGTCAGACTCAATCATGAGCTTCTTTCTCTTATGTGTGGGTTATTTGTATATGGTGGGTCCCTCCATCAATCCACTGGTGTAATGAGTAGTGTTGTTTCTTACCAAGAGTGGGGCCTCCCTGTTATATTCACGGGAAGTGTGTAATCCACAAGTATCACAGAGCACCTAGGGAATGTGGAGCAAGGGATGGATACCTTAATTCCTTGGATCAAGAGCATTCACCAGCCTCTAACTAAACTTGAACACAAAGCTGAATTGTCATATATTCCCTACCCTCAAACCTGTCCATACATTTATGCTTTACATCTTAACTGATACTATGATCTTTAAATTCTCTAAACTCCATAATGTACTTCAGTCATGTTTATTATATGGAAAGTATTTAAGTGTTAAAGATTCTATCATTAAAAAAAGTGTTAGATCCATATTAGTCATTCAAGAATGTATTATTATAATATTCACATGTGCCATAGCCATACAGGTTGGAAAGTGCTGCAAGGCCGAGGTGAACTATCCACAAATGAAAGTAATGAGATTGATTTTTTCTTTAACCCTTCGACTGTCGCAAGCCCATTTCTGAAAGTCATTCTATGTCGCAAAATATTCTAAAAAAAAAAAAGATTATTTTTTCTTATGAAATGATAGAGAATCTTTTCCCGGTGGTAATTACACCAAAAGTACGAAATTTGATGGAAAACTTACGGAATTACGCTCTCGTGAAGTTAGTGATCTCGGCGATATATATGCATCAGCGATTTCGCCGACTTTGAACCCTATTTTGGGCCAATTCCATTGTTCCAGTCGACCAAACTCATAGCTATTTCTTTAGAACTCCATTTGTTCTATCAATTGAGTACAAGAAACCGCCAATTTACCGATTTCAACTACCCAATAAAGTGGTCAGAAATTGGCAATTTGGCCAATTTCATGCAAAATAAAACAGATGTCAATTTCAAAATAGGGTTCAGAATAAACAATGCAGACATTCCTGGCACTAAAATAAGATTTTCTCTGTTTATTAGTCACGTCTTTAGGCCCCTCTTATATTACTCTTGCTTTCTATTTTGATTTTTTATTCACACAAAAAATAGAAGATTTACTGTTATGCAGACTACTGCATTATTGTAAAAATGGTATAATATCAGTGCACTTGTGAAAGAATATTAGACTCACCAGTTGATGTGTACTGGATGAGTGGCATGATTTGTTCACTCTTGAACATTGGCAAAAATCGAACATTTCTGCTAACTTGAGCTCAATTTCAAGGTCGTTTTCATCATGAAACTAATCAAAATTATCTCTATTTCTGTAATATGTTTTCTATTCTATCAAATGAGACCAAGAAAAAGAGAATAAACCATAAATACTATATAAAAATACACCTCAAAGTCGGCATTTTAATCCAAAAACACTGTCGGATTTTTTTTTCATGTACTGCGTGCTGCAGGATTTTTTTTTATACAGCGCACACAGACCCATTCTCTCACATGTGGGCCTACCAGCTTTCTCCCGCTTGATTTGAAGCCGCTAGAATTTTTGAGTATATATACATCCAAAACACTGGCTCGTAAGACGTATATATACGACTGAAACAGGCAAAGGGTTAATTTATAAAGCACTAGTATTGTTTAGTTATTCAGTGTGATAAAATATTTCTAACTTTATTTGCTTACATGGCCAAGTTATTAGCCATGTCAGCATATTTAGAGAAAAAGAAAACTAACCTTTTTAAATCACTTGTTCTCTCCAGGCTGGAATACTGCTGTACATTAACATCCCCAATCAAGGCAAGTGAAATTGCAGATCTAGAGAATGTAGTGAACCTTTACTGCACATATACGTTCCATCAAACACCTTAACTACTGGGAACGCCTGGAAGCACTTGACTTGTACTCACTGGAGCGCAGGCAAGAGAGATACATCATAATCTACACCTGCAAGATCCTGGAGGGACTGGTCCCTAAATTGCACACAGGAATCACTCCCTACGAAAGCAATAGACTTTGCAGGCAATGCAACATACATTAACCCTCAACCCTTTCGGGGTCGGTGCCGTACTAGTATGCGTAAATTCTAGCGGCCTCAAATTAAGTGGGAAATAGCTGGTAGCCCTACATATGAAAGAATGGGTCTATGTGGTCAGTGCGCACCATATAAAAAAAATCCTGCACCACACACTGCATAATGAGAAAAAAGCTCTGACCGTTTTTTTTGTTTAAAACAGCGACTTTCCATTATTATTATTATAATCAAATAAAAGCGCTAAACCACAGGGGTTATACAGGCTGCAGGTTTGTAGGATGCAGGGAGATGGGTTTAAGAGGAGATGACGATTAGTAGGGTATGGAGTGCAAGATGACGGTGGATAGTGCAGGGATAGAAGGTAGCAAGAGATCGAGGTAGAAGGGACTGAGATAGGTGCTAGAGGTATAATCTTCAGAGTTTGTGTAGTAAGTCAGTTTCTGTCAAAAAGTCAACGAGAGAGTCAGGATTAAAGGAGGGTCCATCAGCAAGAAGGGAAGGTAAAGAAAGGGCCGCAGAGTGAAGACGCCGTTGGAGGTAAATTCTGCGTGCTCGTTGATAGTGGGGGCAGTCCAACAGAATACGTATGTCGAACAGACACTGGAACCTGACAATGCTCACAGAGAGGGGCAGGGAGCCTCTCCATGAGATACCCGTGAGTAAGACGAGTGTGGCCGATGCGAAGACATGAGAGAGTAGTCTCCCAACCCCGACATTGGTGACAAAAAGAAGGCCAGAAACCTATAATCGGTTTAATAGAATGAAGTTTGTTATTTAGCAGGTCAGACCAGCGTTGTTGTCAACGGGTGTGAAGGTGTGTAGCAATGACCGCAAAATAGTCCGTGAAAGGAACACCTCTATATGAAACTGGAAGGTCATGTACTGCTGACCACGCAGCAGTGTCTGCCTGTTCATTGCCCTGTACGTCAACATGACCAGGGACCCAACAAAAAACTATCTTTGTGCTTGCTAGAGATACGGCGTAACCAAAGTTGGATACGAAGAACTAGGGGGTGAGGTGTATCAATTTTACGGATAGCCTGTAAAGCACTAAGGTAGTCAGAAACGACCACAAATGGTGACACAGGCATAGATGCAATACGGATAAGTGCCACAAGAATGGCATACAATTCAGCCGTAAATATGCTAGCCGAGGTAATAGATGCCCTCGCACGACGCTGTCCGGGAAGACTGCTGCGAATCCGACACAGTCAGATGACTTTGAACCATCGGTGTATACTGTGATGGCATGGGAATGAGAACGGAAGTGGTCTAGAAAAAAAGAGCGAGAAGCCGTTGTAGGTAGTTGGGCTTTCCCGCAAGATAGAGGAATAGAACAGACACGGACAGCAGGAACTTCCCAAGGGGGTAGGGGAAAAGGAGATGTCACATGAACGTATAAAGGTGGTAGTTGAAGGGAAGACAAGAGTGAACGTAGACGAAGAAAAGGGACAAAGTAAACGGCGCGGACAAATAAAGAGCGCCTACTAACATCTGTGACAATCCTATACATAG
>WNWK01050328.1:0-12875 GCA_009830355.1 Cherax destructor | reverse complement strand
TTATCCCCCCTGAACGTTACTAAACAACAGGGGAACAGAAAAATAACTGCTCGGGGCCCCTAGTTACCCTGTTATTTTTTTGCCAAGCTTCTTGAGGAACTTAGATGCCTCTTTCCCATGGCCAAGGATCTCTGAGCCTATGAGAACAAACATATAATGATAAAAATTTCCCCATTTTTCTCGACTTCTGGGACCCCCTGGGGCAGCGCCTCCTTCCCCCCTGGTGTGTTGGAGATAGGATCCCCAAGGTAGATGCTTTTGGTTGCCATCAGATCTGCATAGGGGGGGTGGCCCCCTTCAGCTGTTGTGAGGCTCCTTTAAAAATGTTTTTAAACTTTTTATGTCTTGCAATCTTCCCCTCATTTACGACACAAGACCATGGTCCCCGAATCGGTCTGCTGCTTCACTGCCACAAATACACCTGTGAATGGGGGCGGCAAGTCAAAGGGGGCAACACCAATCTTTCTGTGGATCAGGGTCCAAGGCGGGGTTTGGGAACAGCTAACGGGCCCCCTAAAGGGCTCACTGCCAGGACTATATTCTCATATTGGGCCACCCCAGTGCGACTGTTTGTAGTTGTTGGGGAAAGGGGCCATTTTTGACCCCGTTAGATTATCCCGGGGAGAATCAGGAAACCCTTTGCTACAAGCCTGGATGCGCATGAAGCAAAAGCAGGTAGCGCAATCTGAGATGATTTGGGGACCCAATCCCCCTGTCTGACTGGGGTGTACGGTCCCCTGCCCATCTTCTAGAGTAAGGTTGTACTTTAAAAATGATCTTCCGGATCGTCATATTCGTGCAGTATAGGGTTATCATTTGAAGGGCATATCTTGGAAATATGTCAACCTGGGCAGACTCAAGCATTTTGAGAAGGTACAAGGCATCGGGTGTCAAATTGCCTATTCTTTTTATTCTCCTCAATTCTTCAGTTTTTTCCCTAAAATTGTGTTGGCATCGATTCCCAGAGGTGCTCCAAGCAAGACACTATTAGTAGGGGCAATGACTGATGCTCCTGGTAGTTTTTATATCACTGCCTCTATCACTTGTTGATTGACAGATATGATTTCACATTTGGATGGATTCAGGATGAGACCCATTTCCTGTCCCCATGTCATCTCCTGCTTAAGATCATCTAGAAGGGACTCCTTTGTACCTGCTAGTGTGCCATCATCCTGGAACCAGATGTTTAGCTCACTGGTCAGTCTGACTGTGATTTCCCAAATTGCTATGCAGAAGAGAAATGGTGCGAGAGGGTCCCTTGCTGGACAACCTCTGATGATGTGATTTCATGCTCTCCAAACAGGAGCATTGATTCCTTGCTATATCCAGCTGAAACAAAAGGGAAGAGACCTGGGAAATGTTCTTGTTCAGCTGCTAATATCACGTCTCTTTTCAGGAGATTAAATGCATTCTTGACATCAAATTTAACCACTGCATTGTCCTCAGGCAGGTTGTTGATATACGCCATTGTTGCATGAACTACTGCTTCACTTCCTTGAGAGGCCCCAAAGCCAAGCTGGTTTGGTTGAAGAATGATGGCCGCCTCTGCGCGAATACTTCTGACAGCAGCTTTAGAAACAAGGCAGCGAAACATGTTGCCCACTGCAATTGGTCTAATTCCTCCATCCTTCTTTTTAAGGGCACAAAGTGATGCACCAAAAAAGAAAGGTTTAATTTCGTCAGGAATCAGACCAGCCAAGGAATTGTTGATGAACCTTGTGATCTCTGAAAGCAGTGTCTCTGCAATCTCCCGATAACTGGATTAACCATTTCCTTTAAATGTTGTGGCCTTATTCCAGTGTAACCCCCAGCAGAGCCGGATGGGAATGACATTATTGCGTTGTAAATGTCTGAGTCTTTCACAATCAATGGTTCCACAGTGGGGACAAAGGTGTTGGAACTCTTGGTGCCCCTTGTTTCCCTAGCAGGTGCTTTCCTCTAAGTGCTTCAGCAGTGTCAGCATCCCTGTGGGCAACTATATCTTCACAGATAATAATTTTGATTGCTCCCACTGTATTGGCCTCTTCAATTTTCTGCTCACTTGGACTCTGATTTTTTGCCGTCAGAGTGAGTGGGGGTTCTGCCTCTCATATTTTTTGTATTGATGGGGAAGGTGAATGACTTAACTCAGTGGTGGACCTGACTTAACTCAGTGAAGACGTGTCTTGTGTGCTCTCTGTGAATCTGAACAAGATGTCCTCTCTGAGCTACTCTACCAGCAGCTGAAGGAAGAACTGAGGGTAGCTAAGCTTGAGATACAGCGACTGACTGAGGAAAACAAGAGGATTCGTAGTAATCCTCCTGTTGAGAATCCTCAAGCCAAAAAAGGAACCTGGACAGTGGCTGGAATGCATGGGACAAAGTTAAAGATAAAGAGGATGGATGGAGAGGTAGAATCAACGAAGAACCAGAAACCTGTTGTGGAAACATCGAACCGATTCTCCGTGTTACCCGATGAATGTGAGTCGACTACAGGGAACATCACGAACGACACCAAGGAAGGTAAGAACATTGTTCTTGTTGGGGATAGTCAAATTAGGTATATGGATAGGGCCTTCTGCTTGAAAGATAGAAGTAGGAGACAGAGGGTTTGCTTTCCTGGGGCTGGGATGGAGGATATTGTTAGCCGTCTGGACGACATCATGAGAGGTAATGGGAGCAATCCTATTATCTGTCTCAGTGCTGGAGGCAACGATGTTGGCAGACGTAGGAGTGAGGACCTGACTAGCAGGTATAGGTCAGCAATAGACATAATTAGGAAGAAGGGAGGGAACCCTGTCATATGTGGTATTTTGCCAAGGAGAGGAGTTGGAAATGAATGGCTGTCCAGGGCAATTGGTGTCAATTGCTGGCTGGACAAACACTGTAAGGATAATGCAGTACCATTCATTTGCAACTGGGACCACTTCTATGGCCGAAATGACATGTATGCCAGGGATGGGGTTCACTTATCCAGGGCAGGTGTGGATTTTCTTGCTAGCTCAGTTGAGGGTGTTGTTAGGACTTTAAACTAGGATTAGTTAGAGGTATGGGTATAGAAATGGAAAATACTGAATGTCGAAATATAGATCTAGGCTTTGATATAAAAAATCTTACCAATAACAAGGACAGTAATAGGTATAGTGAAAAAAACAGAATGGAGCAGGAAGGGTAAAGAGAAAGGAGGGTCTTTAAAAGTGTATTATACAAATAGTCGTAGTGCTAGGAATAAGATGGACAATTTGAGATTAGTTGCAAGTGCAGGTAACATTGATGTATTTGCCATAACTGAGACGTGGTTCAATACGAAAAATAGGGACATGCCTGCTGAATGTCATATACAGGGTTATAAATTGTTCCAAGTAGACAGAAGTTTCGGGAAGAGGGGTGGGATGGCACTCTATGTCCGTGATCATTTAAATTGTTGCATAAAAACGGGTATAAAGTCTGAATTAACACATAGAGAGTCTGTCTGGATAGAATTTTCAGAGGGGTGTGAAAAACCGATTTTAGGCGTGATTTACCGTCCTCCAAACTTAGATAGGGAACAAGGGAGACTACTTTGGGAGGAAATTGTTAAGGCCACAAGGCACGATAACGTAGTAATTGTAGGGGACTTTAACTTTAGTCAGATTGATTGGAATTTCATGACAGGGAATTTAGAATCTAACGACTTTTTAGAAGTAGTTCAGGATTGCTTTTTGAAGCAGTTTGTAACAGAACCTACAAGGGGAAATAACCTACTTGACTTGGTTCTGGCAAGCAAGGAAACCCTTGTTAATAATTTAGAAATTACAGAGGAACTCGGCTCAAGCGACCACAAGTCAATTACCTTTAGCATTGAATGGATGTATGATAGTAGGGATAATTCAGTAACGGTCCCAGATTTTCGCTTAGCAGATTATAATGGACTTAGAGAACACTTATCAACTGTGGACTGGGGAGACGAAGAGAGGTATCAATATGACAGTTTTCTTAAAACACTATACAGGCTGCCCAAAGAACATTTATCCCATATAAAGAAATTAGATCGAATAGAAATGACCCAAAATGGATGAATAATAGGCTCAAATATCTTTTAGGGCAGAAGAAAGGAATTTATAGGCGTATCAAAAGAGGTGAGGGTCATCTTATGAATCAGTATATTGACATTAAGAGAGATGTTAAAAAGGGGATAAGAAAAGCTAAACGGGACTACGAAATTAAAGTTGCTAGGGATTCGAAAACTAACCCAAAAGTTTTTCCAGGTGTATAGAACAAATGTTAGAGATAAGATAGGTCCTCTTAAAAATAATGATGGGTATCTTACTGACAAAGAGAATGAAATGTGCTCTATCTTTAATAATTATTTTCTCTCGGTTTTCACTCAGGAGGACACTAATAATATCCCAAGAACTAGGTATTTTAGTGGGCCTGAAGAAGATAAATTATGTAGTATCACAGTCACTACCGAAATGGTTATCAAACAGATAGACCGTTTGAAGCAAAATAAATCGCCAGGTCCTGATGAGCTTTTTTCAAGGGTTCTTAAGGAATGCAAAATGGAACTCTGTGAACCCTAAACTAACATTTTTAACCTATCTCTTCAAACAGGTGTAGTGTCTGATACGTGGAAGATGGCTAATGTAATTCCTATTTTTAAAGCAGGGGACAAGTCGTTACCATCAAATTACCGCCCAATAAGTCTAACATCAATTGTAGGCAAATTACTAGAGTCGATTATAGCTGATAACATAAGAAGCCATCTCGATAGGCATAATTTGATTAATGATACTCAGCATGGATTCACCAGGGGCCGTTCCTGCCTAACTAATTTATTAACTTTTTTCAGTAAGGCTTTTGAGGCAGTTGATCATGATAAAGAATTCGATATTGTTTATTTGGATTTTAGTAAGGCTTTTGATAGAGTACCACATCAGAGACTGTTAAAGAAAGTGGCTGCTCATGGCATTGGTTGAAAAGTGTTGTCATGGATCGAGTCATAACTCACCAATAGGAAGCAGAGGGTGTGCATAAATGGGGTTAAATCGGAGTGGGGATCTGTAACAAGTGGCGTTCCTCAGGGATCGGTTTTGGGCCCTTTGTGTTGTTTATAATATATATAAATGACCTTGACGAGGGAATTTCTAGTGATATGAGCAAATTCGCTGATGACACGAAGATAGGTAGGATAATCGATTCAGACGTAGATGTCAGTGAACTACAGGAGGATTTAGAAAAACTCAATTCCTGGTCAGAAAAATGGCAGATGCAGTTCAATGTAGATAAATGCAAAGTTCTAAAGCTCGGGAGTGTCCATAACCCAAGCACTTATAAGTTAAATAACGTAGAACTTAGCTATACAGATTGAGAAGGACTTGGGGGTGATGGTAGCAGCAACCTTAAACCAAGACAGCAATGCCTAAGCGTACGTAATAAGGCAAATAGATTACTGGGTTTTATATCAAGAAGTGTTAGCAACAGAAGTCCAGAGGTTATATTACAGCTTTATACATCATTATTAAGGCCTCACCTAGATTACGCAGGTCAGTTCTGGTCTCCATATTACAGAATGGACATAAATTCGTTAGAAAACATTCAGCGTAGAATGACTAAATTAATACATAGCATTAGAAATCTTACTTACGAAGAAAGATTGAAGACCCTTAAGTTACATTCACTTGTAAGACGTAGAATGAGGGGAGACATGATCGAGGTATACAAGTGGAAAATGGGTATTAACAAAGGGGATATAAATAAGGTCTTGAGGGTATCTCTCCAAGAGAGAACCCGCAATAATGGATTCAAGTTAGATAAGTTTAGATTTAGAAAGGATATAGGAAAGTATTGGTTTGGAAATAGGGTAGTTGATGAGTGGAACAGTCTGCCTAGTAGGGTGTTTGAAGCTAGGACCTTGGGTAGTTTCAAATTTTGGTTGGATAAATTCATGAGTGAGAGGGGTTGGATTTGAGTGGGACTTGCACATGAGTAAATAAAATTATCAAATCTTATTTCTTGGGTAGCATTGAAAATTAGGTTGAACAAATATTCTGTTAGTGGGATGGAATGTGAAGGACCTGCCTAGTATGGGCCAACAGGCCTGCTGCAGTGTTCCTCCTTTCTTATGTTCTTATGTTAGGTTATCAGCTCTAGAAGAGTCTCTTAAGGATTTAATGATCATTAAGGCTATCCTCTTTCCCCTTCTTTCTGGCTAAGAAGCTAAGAAGACATTACCAAAAAGTAGCAAGTTGTGCCATGCCTTGATGGTTGGTGGAGCATTTACGGTAGCAGAACCATCGTTTACGTTTATTAAGAGGTCTGTAATTTTCCCAGCTGCGTGTGGACGGGCTGCTTTAGGAATAAGTGTGAGTGTCCTGGTACCTGTTGCTTTAATTGCTTCCAAAATATTTTCTGATGAGATGATATCTGTTGGTGTGGGTTCAGGTGCCTGAAGTGGCTCTGGGTTATCACTTTACACAGGAGGACATCCTCAACCAGAGCAGCTACCATGTTTGTGGAGGAAACCAATAGAATTGAGACAACGAAGTTGTAAATACGACCGACACTTGCCTCTTCTAGTAATGCCAGTCGTGCCATTTCCCTGGCTTCTCGGTTCCTCCTGACTGGCATATATATATATATATATATATATATATATATATATATATATATATATATATATATATATATATATATATATATATATATATATATATATATATATATATATATATATATATATATATATATATGCAAGACAACCACTATGAAAAAATAGAGGAATTCCAAGCGCTTTCGTGACTACTCACATTATCAAGGAACTATAATAGGAAACATGACAAGAAGGCTTATATAAGGGGCAAGACTACACCTCACAGTCACATTACACTAACAAAGACTACACCTCACAGTAGCGTAACATTGCACGACTCTGTGAAGAGGAACATAAGAAAGGACCTGAAACTCTTCCCAAGAATTAAGATTAGTCCAATTTATCATTAAATTCTTCCCAAATTTTATTAATTATAAATGAATCCAATTTATATAAACCAAAGGAAATATTCATATTATTTTCAAAACTGCTTTTTATGAAACATGATTCTATTATATTCCTTTCAACCATGGATTTGCTTGATACAACCTTCTCAGCATTTTGAAAATCAATTGGATGGTTAAAATCTTCACATGAATAAATAGAGCATTAGAATCTTGTCCAGTTCTAATGCTATATTTATGTTGTTTTAATCTTAGTTCAAGATTTTTACCAGTTTGACCATAATAAACTTTATCGCATATTTTACAGGAATCTTATAGACACATCCGTCAGCATTTTGGGGAATTTTTTATCAAAAGTCTTTTACTGTATCAAGATTTTTAAATACAACTTTGATATTAAAATTCTTAAGAAAGGAAGGTATATCAACCAAGTTTTCATGGTAAGGGAGAACCAACATATTTTTGGTTGAATAAGGTTGGTTGTCCCTTTTTGGATTGTAAAAAGTATTCCTAGCTATTTTAATATTTTTATCAATTATGTTTCTTGGGTATTTTAAATCATTAGCTATTTCATAAATTTTAGAGATTTCTTCATCTATGAACTCTGGACTACAAATACGTAAAGCTCTCAAAAACATTGAAGAAAAAACCGACACTTTAACTCTATCTTGATGTGAAGAGTAATAGTGTACATAGAATACACTATTACTCTTCACATCAAGATAGAGTTAAAGTGTCGAAGAGTAATAGTGTACATAGTGTACACTATTACTCTTCACATCAAGATAGAGTTAAAGTGTCGGTTTTTTCTTCAATGTTTTTGAGAAGAAACTACTTCACATTTTGTGGGGTTTAAAGATAGGCCCAGGCTCTCTCCCATATCTTTAATATTCCTGATGTCCTCTATGAGAGATTCTGTAGTGCCGGCTAATGTACCATCGTCCAAGAACCAGATATTGAGCTCACTGGAGAGCGCTTCTGTGACTTCCTTGATAACCAGACAGAATAGAAAGAGGGCGAGAGGGTCCCCCTGTTGCACACGCCTCAGATGAGTCAGTTTCATGGTTCCCAAACAATAGTTTAGAATCCACACTATAACACGATTTTATGAAGGGATAGAATCAACATCAATGCATAAAACGTTGAACAGTTCACTATTTTTCATTAATAATTTAGTAAGTATAAAGTATAAGGTAATAAACATAATAAAAAAAATCTGAGGAAAAGAGAAAAAAATAAAATTAGACATACAATAACACGATTCTATGAAGGGATAGAGGGAAGTGAAGTGTCTAGAAACTGCTTGGAGAGCAGCATCCCTTCTGACTAAGTTGAAAGCATTGGCAAAGTCCAATTTGATCAAAGCTTTTTCATTGGACATGTTGATGTATACTCGTGCTGCATGGGCAGCTGCTTCACAGCCTTGTTGAACACCAAAACCGAGCTGAGTTGGTTTCAACAATGAGGCAGCATCTTGACTCACCATTCATACTGCAGCCTTGGCGACAGCAACCTCTCTGAAACATCACTAAGTGCTGGATTGAGCATTTGTTTTAAGTGTTGTGGCCTTAAACCGGTGAAACCTCCTGCTTAGTCCTGTGGAAATGACATAGCAGCTTTATACACATCAGCGTCCTGTAAGGATTGTAAAGGACCTGCAGTGTACTGTTCTTAGCTCAGTGAAGACGTGTCTTGTGTACTCTCTGTGGACTGAACCATCTTTGCTGTGCTTCCGTTATTAGCTACCTGAGATTGGATGATGGTTTCCCTCGACTACGAGCAGCTATATCTCCAAATGAAGGCGGAATTAACGGAAGCTAGAAGAGAGATTCAACGTTTGAAGGGTATATGCAAGGATTATCCCCGGAACAATGTCGCCGATGATCAGACCAACGAATGGATGCTAGTCGAATCTGAAGGGACGAAGCTGAAGTTGAAGAAGGTCCAGGAGACTGCTGTGAAAACCAGCAACTCTTTCTCCTTGTTATCAGACGAATGTGAAGACATCCCAGCGAAGACCATCTCTACAAAGACCGTCGAGAACGTCATGCACACCGCCAGTCGAGGTAAGAACATTGTTTTAGTTGGGGATAGTCAGATTAAGTTTATGGATAGGGAATTTTGTCTTAAGGATAGGAATAGGAGGCAGAGGGTGTGTTATCCTGGGGCTGGGATGAAGGATATTGTTAGCCGTCTGGACGACATCATGAGAGGTAATGGGAGCAATCCTATTATCTGTCTCAGTGCTGGAGGCAACGATGTTGGCAGACGTAGGAGTGAGGAGCTGATTAGCAGCTATAGGTCAGCAATAGACAGAATTAGGAAGAAGGGTGGGAACCCTGTCATATGTGGTATTTTGCCAAGGAGAGGAGTTGGAATGAATGGTTGTCCAGGGCAATTGGTGTCAATTGCTGGCTGGACAAATACTGTAAGGAAAATGCAGTAACATTCATTGACAACTGGGACCTCTTCTATGGCAGAAATGACATGTATGCCAGGGATGGGGTTCACTTATCCAGGTCTGGGGTGGGGGCACTGGCAACTGCAGTGGAGGGAGCTGTTAGGGCTTTAAACTAGAAAAAGTTAGTGGTATGGGTTATGGGGGGAAAACAGTGAAGTCCCAGTGTAGTAATGTTATAAATTCTAGGAAACTAGTAATAGGCAGAATAAGGTGGATATTGGAAAGCCAGTGGCACTAGGTGACAAGGACAGTAATAGGTATAAGGGTAAAACAGAAATGAGCAGGAAGGGTAAAGAGAAAGGAGGGTCTTTAAGTGTATATTACACCAATAGTCGTAGTGCTAGGAATAAGATGGACGAGTTGAGAGTAGTTGCAAGTACAGGTAATATTGATGTTTTTGCAATAACTGAAACATGGTTTAATATGAAAAATCGGACTTGCCTGCCGAATGTCACATTCAGGGTTTTAAATTGTTCCAAGTAGACAGAAGTATCGGGAAGGGGGGTGGGGTGGCACTCTATGTCCGTGATCATTTAAATTGTTGTATAAAAATGGGTATAAAGTCTGAATTAACACATACAGAGTCTGTCTGGATAGAATTTTCAGAGGGGCATGAAAACTGATTTTAGGTGTGATATACCGTCCCCAAACTTAGATAGGGACCAAGGGAGACTACTATGGGAGGAAATTGTTAAGGCCACAATGCACGATAACGTAGTTATTCTGGGTGACTTCAACTTTAGTCAAATTGATTGGAATTTTTGACTGGGAATTTAGAATCTAACGATTTCTTAGAAGTAGTTCAAGATTGTTTTTTGAAGCAGTTTGTGACAGAACCTACAAGGGAAATAATCTGCTTGACTTAGTTCTGGCAAACAAGGAAACCCTTGTTAATAATTTAGAAATTACAGAAAACTCGCGAAGCGACCACAAATCAATTACCTTTGGCATTGAATGGAATTTTCATAGTAGGAATAACTCAGTAACGGTCCCAGATTTTCGCTTAGCAGATTACAATGGACTTAGAGAACACTTATCATCTGTGGACTGGGGTAATGAAGAGAGCTATCAATAGACAGTTTTTCTGAACACTATACATGCTGCCCAAAGAACATTTATCCCATATAAAGAAATTAGATCGAATAGAAATGACCCAAAATGGATGAATAATAGGCTCAAATATCTTTTAGGGCAGAAGAAAGGAATTTATGGCGTATCAAAAGAGGTGAGGGTCATCTTACGAATCAGTATATTGACATTAAGAGGGACATTAAAAAGAGGATAAGAAAAGCTAAGCGGACTACGAAATTAAAGTTGCTAGGGATTCGAAAACTAACCCAAAAGTTTTTTCCAGGTGTATAGAACAAAAGTTAGAGATAAGATAGGTCCCCTTAAAAATAATTATGGGTATCTTACTGACAAAGAGAATGAAATGTGCTCTATTTTTAATAAATATTTTCTCTCGGTTTTCACTCAGGAAGACACTAATAATATCCCAAGAATTAGGTATTTTAGTGGGCCTGAAAAAGATAAATTATGTAGTATCACAGTCACTAGCAAATGGTTATCAAACAGATAGACCGTTTGAAGCAAAATAAATCGCCAGGCCCTGATGAGCTTTTTCAAGGGTTCTTAAGGAATGCAAAATTGAACTCTGTGAACCCTTAACTAACATTTTTAACCTATCTCTTCAATCAGGTGTAGTGTCTGATACATGGAAGATGGCTAATGTAATTCCTATTTTTAAAGCAGGGGACAAGTCGTTACCATCAAATTACCGCCCAATAAGTCTAACATCAATTGTAGGCAAATTATTAGAGTCGATTATAGCTGATAACATAAGAAGCCATCTCGATAGGCATAATTTGATTAATGATACTCAACATGGATTCACCAGGGCGTTCCTGCCTAACTAATTTATTAACTTTTTTCAGTAAGGCTTTTGAGGCAGTTGATCATGATAAAGAATTCGATATTGTTTATTTGGATTTTAGTAAGGCTTTTGATAGAGTACCACATCAGAGACTGTTAAAGAAAGTGGCTGCTCACGGCATTGGAGGAAAAGTGTTTTCATGGATCGAGTCATGGCTCACCAATAGGAAGCAGAGGTGTGCATTAATGGGGTTAAATCTGAGTGGGGATCTGTAACAAGTGGCGTTCCACAGGGATCGGTTTTGGGCCCGTTGTTGTTTATAATATATATAAATGACCTTGACGAGGGGAAATTTCTAGTGATATGAGCAAATTCGCTGATGACACGAAGATGGTAGGATAATCGATTCAGACGTAGATGTCACGGAACTTCAGGAGGATTTAGACAAACTCAATTCCTGGTCAGAAAAATGGCAGATGCAGTTCAATGTAGATAAATGCAAAGTTCTAAAGCTCGGGAATGTTCATAACCCTAGCACCTACCAGCTTAATAATGTTGAACTCAGCCGTACAGAATGCGAAAAGGATCTGGGGGTTATGGTAAGCAGCAACCTCAAACCAAGTCAGCAATGCCTAAGCGTAAGAAATAAAGCAAATAGATTACTGGGATTTATATCAAGAAGTGTAAGCAACAGAAGTCCAGCGGTTATATTACAGCTTTATACATCATTAGTAAGGCCTCACCTAGATTATGCAGCTCAGTTCTGGTCTCCATTTTACAGAATGGATATAAATTCGTTAGAAAACATTCAGCGACGAATGACAAAGTTAATTCATAGCATTAGAAATCTTCCGTATGAAGAAAGATTGAAGACCCTTAAATTACATTCACTTGTAAGACGAAGAATGAGGGGAGACATGATCGAGGTATATAAGTGGAAGATGGGTATTAATAAGGGGGATATAAATAAGGTCTTGAGGATATCTCTCCAAGAAAGAACCCGCAATAATGGATTCAAATTGGATAAGTTTAGATTTAGAAAGGATATAGGAAAATATTGGTTTGGAAATAGGGTAGTTGATGAGTGGAACAGTCTGCCTAGTAGGGTTATTGAAGCTAGGACCTTGGGTAGTTTCAAATTTAGGTTGGATAAATTCATGAGTGAGAGGGGTTGGATTTGAGTGGGACTCGCACTTGAGTTAATAGAATCTTCAAAGCTTATTTCTTGGGCAGAATTGAAAATTAGGTTGGGCAATTATTCTGTTAGTGGGATGGATTGTGAAGGACCTGCCTAGTATGGGCCAACAGGCCTGCTGCAGTGTTCCTCCTTTCTTATGTTCTTATGTTCTTATGTTCTTCACCTGCTGCAATATCAGGGAGGTCAGTGTTGGTACTGGGAGCCCTGGGTGGATGTTTGTCCTTCAGGGCTTGCGCTGTAATGAAGTCCTTAGGAGCGATGGTATCCTCACTGGTTATAAGCCTCAGTGCTGCAATAGTATTACCCTCTTCTATTTTTCTGATAATTTGGGCCCTGATTTTGAGGCGCAGGGTACTGTTGTTGGTATTTGCCCGGCGGGTGTTTGACGC
>WNWK01050327.1:0-12875 GCA_009830355.1 Cherax destructor | reverse complement strand
TTTCTTAGCCCAGGATAGTACCTATTAAGTTATCTTAGCGCCAGGATAGTACCTATTAGTTATCTTAGAGCCAGGATAGTACCTATTAAGTTATCTTAGCGCCAGGATAGTCCCCTATTAAGCTATATTAGCACTAATATAGTACCTATTAAGTTTTGATGTTGCAAAACAGTAAAAAGTGGAATAGTTGAAATCAGCGTCAACTACAGAATGATTCATCTGATCGACCTAATTGTTTTTACAAATGTTGTTACTTAAGACAAGACTGACGCTGACACTGAGTGACACGAGTCACAATTTGCCAATTTTATTGAATAAATAATCGTATTCATTTTCTCAATAATTGACAAATGCTTCTTCTGACTGACTTCAAAACATTATTGTTGATGAATTTTATAATGAGAATGATAACCCATAAGCCTATTCGAACAAGTACAAATTAAAAATTTTACTAAACATATTTAAAAAATTACTAGTTGGTATAAATTTGTGAACAATGCCTTTTCTGATCAACTTCAAACTTTTATCATTGGTGGCCTTTATTGAAACACAGCTTCCCACTGACTTTCGAGCAGTGTAAATTTAAAAATTTGCTAATTATATTTGTTTTCCACATAACAGCTAGTGAATGCCTCTTCTGATCAGCTTCAAACCTTAAATGGTGGTGTATCTTAATAAACTGTAAGTGTGTCAATTTGCTACTTTTTGCCAATTTTATTAAACTGGGATTCTAAAAAATAAATAAAATAATTTCCTAATAGGATTATACAGAATTTTCAGTAGAATATAAATGTGAAAAATAATTGGGAAAAAAAACCCGCTGATTTATGGCATTTTCAAGTTTAACGCGGCGAGACTTTACTATTTTCCAGAATATTTTCAGCAACATTTCGTTTGTTTAGTCACAAATTTCCCATATTACTCGAGAACACTTTATTGGGTGCATCGTGATTGCTGGTGTGGGTGCACTTGCTGGTGTGGGTGCACTTGCTGGTGTGGGTGCACTTGCTGGTGTGGTGCACTTGCTGGTGTGGGTGCACTTGCTGGTGTGGGTGCACTTGCTTGTGTGGGTGCACTTGCTGGTGTGGTGCACTTACTGGTGTGGGTGCACTTACTGGTGTGGGTGCACTTGCTGGTGTGGGTGCACTTGCTGGTGTGGGTGCACTTGCTGGTGTGGGTGCACTTGCTGGTGTGGGTGCACTTACTGGTGTGGGTGCACTTACTGGTGTGGGTGCACTTGCTGGTGTGGGTGCACTTGCTTGTGTGGGTGCACTTGCTGGTGTGGGTGCACTTGCTGGTGTGGGTGCACTTGCTGGTGTGGTGCACTTGCTGGTGTGGGTGCACTTGCTGGTGTGGTGCACTTGCTTGTGTGGGTGCACTTGCTGGTGTGGGTGCACTTACTGGTGTGGGTGCACTTACTGGTGTGGGTGCACTTGCTGGTGTGGGTGCACTTACTGGTGTGGGTGCACTTACTGGTGTGGGTGCACTTGCTGGTGTGGGTGCACTTGCTGGTGTGGGTGCACTTGCTGGTGTGGGTGCACTTGCTGGTGTGGGTGCACTTGCTGGTGTGGGTGCACTTGCTGGTGTGGGTGCACTTACTGGTGTGGGTGCACTTACTGGTGTGGGTGCACTTACTGGTGTGGGTGCACTTGCTGGTGTGGGTGCACTTGCTGGTGTGGGTGCACTTGCTGGTGTGGGTGCACTTACTGGTGTGGGTGCACTTACTGGTGTGGGTGCACTTGCTTGTGTGGGTGCACTTGCTGGTGTGGGTGCACTTACTGGTGTGGGTGCACTTACTGGTGTGGGTGCACTTGCTGGTGTGGGTGCACTTACTGGTGTGGGTGCACTTACTGGTGTGGTGCACTTGCTGGTGTGGGTGCACTTGCTGGTGTGGGTGCACTTGCTGGTGTGGGTGCACTTGCTGGTGTGGGTGCACTTACTGGTGTGGGTGCACTTACTGGTGTGGGTGCACTTGCTGCGTGGTGCACTTGCTTGTGTGGGTGCACTTGCTGGTGTGGGTGCACTTGCTGGTGTGGGTGCACTTGCTGGTGTGGGTGCACTTGCTGGTGTGGGTGCACTTGCTGGTGTGGGTGCACTTGCTTGTGTGGGTGCACTTGCTGGTGTGGGTGCACTTACTGGTGTGGGTGCACTTACTGGTGTGGGTGCACTTGCTGGTGTGGGTGCACTTACTGGTATGGGTGCACTTACTGGTGTGGGTGCACTTGCTGGTGTGGGTGCACTTGCTGGTGTGGGTGCACTTGCTGGTGTGGGTGCACTTGCTGGTGTGGGTGCACTTGCTGGTGTGGGTGCACTTGCTGGTGTGGGTGCACTTACTGGTGTGGGTGCACTTACTGGTGTGGGTGCACTTACTGGTGTGGGTGCACTTGCTGGTGTGGGTGCACTTGCTGGTGTGGGTGCACTTGCTGGTGTGGGTGCACTTACTGGTGTGGGTGCACTTACTGGTGTGGGTGCACTTGCTTGTGTGGGTGCACTTGCTGGTGTGGTGCACTTACTGGTGTGGGTGCACTTACTGGTGTGGGTGCACTTGCTGGTGTGGGTGCACTTACTGGTGTGGGTGCACTTACTGGTGTGGGTGCACTTGCTGGTGTGGGTGCACTTGCTGATGTGGGTGCACTTGCTGGTGTGGGTGCACTTGCTGGTGTGGGTGCACTTACAGGTGTGGGTGCACTTACTGGTGTGGGTGCACTTGCTGGTGTGGGTGCACTTGCTTGTGTGGGTGCACTTGCTGGTGTGGGTGCACTTGCTGGTGGGGTGCACTTGCTGGTGTGGGTGCACTTGCTGGTGTGGGTGCACTTGCTGGTGTGGGTGCACTTGCTTGTGTGGGTGCACTTGCTGGTGTGGGTGCACTTACTGGTGTGGGTGCACTTACTGGTGTGGGTGCACTTGCTGGTGTGGGTGCACTTACTGGTGTGGGTGCACTTACTGGTGTGGGTGCACTTGCTGGTGTGGGTGCACTTGCTGGTGTGGGTGCACTTGCTGGTGTGGGTGCACTTGCTGGTGTGGGTGCACTTGCTGGTGTGGGTGCACTTGCTGGTGTGGGTGCACTTACTGGTGTGGGTGCACTTACTGGTGTGGGTGCACTTACTGGTGTGGGTGCACTTGCTGGTGTGGGTGCACTTGCTGGTGTGGGTGCACTTGCTGGTGTGGGTGCACTTACTGGTGTGGGTGCACTTACTGGTGTGGGTGCACTTGCTGGTGTGGGTGCACTTGCTGGTGTGGGTGCACTGTGCACAATGCTACATACGCCTTTCTCATATTTTTGTTTCCATATTGTTACTGGAAAAAGACTCCTCTGATCAGCCATGTTGCCACTTTTAACCTTGAAATTGTATAGTATTATTTTAAATCATTGCATTCTTTTTCCCTTGTTGCTATTGAGAGGATCTTGATCCAAAGAAACAGGACTTATGTTCGTCTTGTTTTAATAGAATTTAAATGCATCTCATTCTTCGGGTGCTGTATGACCCCTACGGGTTTAACGTAGAACGATCATCAATGCTGATGCATCGTATGAAATAGGTGAATTGTTTCATGGGTTTGGGCTGTGTAGGCACAAAGTTTGTTATATTCTGAAAAATAACTAAAAAAAAATAATCTTTTAGTCACCTTTAAACTTTTATTGTTGTGTCCCTCAAGTTAAACAATTTCTTGAAGTTATGTTGTGTAAATTATTATCTGTAAGGTTTGTGTGTAACTTTATTAATCAAATTCGATTGTACTAAATAATGGGAGAATGTCTCTTCTGATGAGACATAAGGCAGTGTGTGACTATTTGGTTATGCTGGGATAATTCAGCTTAATGTTCTTTTATGTATATATAATAGCTGTGTGCTCTTAATACGTTTTAAACAGCTGGTCAGACTTAGAGAAAAGTTTGGATTTATTCTGGCCTCTATAGGTCCAATTCGCTGTTTTTGGAAGAAACTGAAGAAAATTAAATACTTTAAAAGTGCTTTTAAATTTTTATTAAAGAATGCCCTTCTGATTTCCTTCAGATCTTCCACACTAATAACTAACTACGTTATCAACTTAGTTAGCACTCTGCACTATTACAATCTTGTGTCCTGAAGTATCAGGGATTATTGAATACGGGATGCCATCCTCGTATCATGCAGCGACCACAATACGTCTAGTTATACCTACCGTAATTGATATTTTATTGTACCTATATCTGTTATTATACCTTCTGATAGGCTTCAAATTTTCAAAGCAGGTGTTCGATATCGAGGGCACCATTGTAGAGGCACTTGGCACGTGCACCTGCCCCGGGCTAAAGTTATTGAGCCCATTCTGGAATGGCTTAGATAACTTCCAAAATGCTCAGTAGTGAAGCGTCAGACCTTCAAAAAGTTATCTCCTAATTCGACGACGTCGGTGAGTGAAATTCAAGTGTGTGTACTCACCTATTTGTGGTTGCAGGGGTCCGAGTCATAGCTCCTGGGCCCGCCTCTTCACTGATTGCTACTAGGTCCTCTCTCCCTGCTCCATGAGCTTTATCAAACCTCGTGCTAAAACTATGTATGGTTCCTGCCTCCACTACGTCACTTTCTAGGTTATTCCACTTCCTGACAACTCTATGACTAAAGAAATACTTCCTAACATCCCTTTGACTCATAGGAGTCTTCAACTTCCAATTGTGACCCCTTGTTTCTGTGTCCCCTCTCTGGAACATCTTGTCTCTGTCCACCTTATCTATTCCTCGCAGTATTTTATATGTCGTTATCATGTCTTCCTAACCCTTCTGTCCTCTAGTGTCGTCAGGCCGATTTCCCTTAACCTTTTTCCGTAGGACAATCACCTTAGCTCTGGATTAGTCTTGTTGCAAACCTTTGCACTTTCTCTAATTTCTTGACGTGCTTGACCAGGTGTGGGTTCCAAACTGGTGCTGCATACTCCAGTATGGGCCTGACGTATATGGTGTACAGAGTCTTGAACGATTCCTTAGTGAGGCATTGGAATGCTATTCTTAGGTTTGTAAGGCGCCCGTATGCTGCAGCAGTTATCTGATTGATGTGTGCCTCAGGAGATGTGCTCGGTATTATACTCACCCCAAGATCTTTTCCTTGAGTGAGGTTTGCAGTCTTTGGCCACCTAGATTATACTCTGTTTGCGGTCTTCTTTGCCCTTCCCCGATCTTCATGACTTTACATTTGGCAGGGTTAAATTCAAGGAGCCATTTACTGGACCAGGCTTGTATCCTTTCTATGTCTCTTTGTAGTCCTGCCTGATCCTCGACTGATTTAATTCTTCTCATTAACTTCACATCATCTGCAAACAGGGACACTTCTGAGTCTATCCCTTCCGTTATGTCATTCACATATACCAAAAACAGTACAGGTCCCAGGACTGACCCTTGTGGAACCCCACTCGTCCCAGGTGCCCACTCTGACACCTCGTCACGTACCATGACTTGTTGTTGCCTCCCTGTCAGATATTCTCTGATCCATTGCAGTGCCTTTCCTGTTAAGTGTGCCTGATCCTCTAGCTTTTGCATTAACCTCTTGTGAGGAACTGTGTCGAACGCCTTCTTGCAGTTCAAGAAAATGCAGTCTATCCATCCCTTTCTCTCGTGCCTTACTTCTGTTACCTTGTCATAAAACTCCGGTAGGTTTGTGACACAGGATTTTCCTTCCTGAAACCGTGCTGGTTGTCGTTTATAAGCTTGTGTCTTTCTAGGTGCTCCACCACTCTCCTCCAGATGATCTTCTCCATGACTTTGCATACTATACACGTCAGTGACACAGGTATGTAGTTTAATGCCTCGTGTCTGTCTCCTTTCTTAAAAATTGGGACTACGTTTGCAATCTTCCACGCCTCAGGTAGGTGCCCAGTTTCAAGGGATGTGTTGAAGATTTTTGTTAGTGGCACACTCAACATCTCTGCTCCCTCTCTGAGGACCCACGGAGAAATGTTGTTAGGTCCCACCGCTTTTGAGGTATCGAGTTCACATAGCAGCTTCTTCACCTCCTCGGTTGTGTGTATTTCATCCAGCACTTGTTGGTATACCTCCCTATTCTGAATTCTTGAAGACCTTCCGGTCTTCTCTGTAAATACTTCTTTAAATCTCATGTCGTTTCTTGTGAACTCCCCACCTTCCTTCCTCAGCCTGATTACCTTGTCCTTGACTGTTGTTTTCCTCCTGATGTGGCTATACAACAGCTTTGGGTCAGACTTGACTTTTGATGCTATATTATTTTTGTATTGTCGCTGAGCCTCCCTTCTTACCTGTGCATATTCGTTTCTGGCTCTTCGGCTAATCTTTATATTTTCCTTGGTCCTTTGTCTTCTGTACTTTTTCCATTCTCTAGTTCATCTATAGTGCATCTATAGCTTGTGACCTGCTTTATTATATAATAGCTGATGATCATACAGCCAGACTAGTACCCATTATGCTTAGTATGTCTGCAGATAAT
This sequence comes from Cherax destructor, assembly GCA_009830355.1. Taxonomy (NCBI): domain Eukaryota; kingdom Metazoa; phylum Arthropoda; class Malacostraca; order Decapoda; family Parastacidae; genus Cherax; species Cherax destructor. Next base: position 6,441 of record WNWK01050327.1, on the reverse strand, counting down.
TTCAATGTTTTAAATTAGCTTATAAACCTTTTAATTGTTGGAGAATTGCTCTTCTGGTCGTCTTTCTGTGTTGCAGAAAGCAAGGTTTGCAATCTTAGTGAGCTGCATAAGTCCCCATATGTAAATTTTATTAAATAAAGAGTGATATCTAAGGAAGACCTCATCTAATCAGCTTCAAAATATTAACGTAGATTCATTCCATAAGAAGTATAATGCTCTATAAGTTTACACTGTTTAGGAATAAATCTGAAATTTTATGGAAATTCTTAGAAAAACTTGGAATCGTTGTATTCAGAGCAATTACTTGAGAATGCCGTTTCTATATACTTAAAATATCAGCATGCATGGGCTTTATTAAAATAATTCCTAGCTTTTATGATATGCTATGTAAATTTTAAATTGCCAATTTTATGAAATAAATTGGTTTCCATGTAATAAGTAGAAAGTGCCTCAGATAATGCCTCAGAGAGTGTCTCAGAGAGTGTCTCAGAGAGAGTCGCAGAGTGTGTCTCAGAGTGTGTCTCAGAGAGTGTCTCAGAGAGTGTCTCAGAGAGTGTCTCAGAGAGAGTCGCAGAGTGTGTCTCAGAGTGTGTCTCAGAGAGTGTCTCAGAGAGTGCCTCAGAGAGTGTCTCAGAGAGAGTCGCAGAGTGTCTCAGAGTGTGTCTCAGAGAGTGTCTCAGAGTGTGTCTCAGAGTGTCTCAGAGTGTCTCAGAGTGTCTCAGAGTGTGTATCAGAGAGTGTCTCAGAGTGTGTCTCATAGAGAGTCGCAGAGAGTGTCTCAGAGTGTGTCTCAAAGTGTGTCTCAGAGAGTGCCTCGGAGTGTCTCAGAGAGTGTCTCATAGAGTACCTCACAGAGTGTCTCAGAGTGTGTCTCAGAGAGTGCCTCAGAGTGTGTCTCAGAGAGTGTCTCAGAGAGTGTCTCACAGAGTGCCTCAGAGAGTGCCTCAGATTTTCTCATCTGGCTGAGTCGCAGAGAGTCTCAGAGTGTGTCTTAGAGAGTGTCTCGGAGAGTGCCTCAGAGTGCCTCAGAGAGTGTCTAAGAGAGTGTCGTAGAGAGTGTCTCAGAGAGTGTCACAGAGTGTCTTAGAGAGTGTCAAAGAGAGTGTCTTAGAGAGTGTCTCAGAGAATGTCACAGAGGGTGTCTTAGAGAGTGTCTCAGAGAGTGTCACAGAGAGTGTCTTAGAGAGTGTCTCAGAGAGTACCTCAGAGAGTGCCTCAGAGAGTTCCTCAGATTTCCTCATCTGGTTGGGTAAAACACTCCAGAGATATTATATGTAAATTGTATTTTTCTATTAAATTTATACTTTGTACATAATTTTTTTTATAAAATGGAGCTTCTAAACACAAAATATTTTTTCCTCTAGGATTGCAGACAAATTAAAAAAACAGAACTGCTTAAAAGGAAATTGAGACATATTGCCGGCTCGCATTTTTGAGCGTTTTTCAATTTCTTGAGTTTAGTGAACCCTTAATTTCTGCATGAAGTCATGAAGGACGAATCAGATTTTCAGTTGCAGTGTTTTTGTCTCATCTAACTTTCTCTACGTCTTTTATTTCTAACTTTAGAATGCCTTATCCGATCGGCTTGCAATTTTCAAGTCTGTTTTACTATTACTGAGAAGATTCAAGGAGCAAATAACAAAGACACGCCCTCACCTAAGTTTTATAAACACCATTCCAAAAATTATCTTCCATTAGGTAGTTCAAAAGAGATTTTAATTATCTTCATAATTTCAACACTGGTATATCCTACTCACAAGAATGTCGGTGATGTTTACCGAGTGTTAAGGCGCCATTTTGCCATCTGTAATCTCGAAATGGTATAGTAATGTTTTGCTTTATGTAAGTGGGTTATGTTTTATTAAGGAGGATTGTGCCTTGATGCTAGTGAGATGCTCTTGATCCAAGGAACTACACTTATCCTTCTATTCCTTGGATCGAACCTGAATGCCGCCTATTCTGCAGGCGCTTTATGAACCATACTACTTTAGCACTTTCCTCTGATTAAAGAAAAACAAATGTGAAAGGCATCAACCTTTAATAATGGCTGATGCATCGTATGGTATGGATGAACTCTTTGTTAGGTATAGACTGAAGGTGCTAATTTCCTTGTCTTTTGTGCAATAAATAGTCACCTTCAAACTCTTAGTCCTTCAAAGGAACTTCGTCTTGATTTTACGTTGCGTACGTTTTAATGTGACAATTTTATTAACAAATTGAAATAAGAGAAAAACGTCTCTTCTGATCGAAACTAAGTCAGTGTTTGACTTTACTGGGATATCCTAAGTTACATCTATGTAATGTACTGTAATGTGCATATAACATCTGTATATACGACCTCAGAACCATTTGAAAATTCATACATTGTACCATTAAACTTACTCGCTTGCTTGCTTGCTTGCTTGCTTACTTGCTTGCTTGCTTGCTTGCTTGCTTGCTTGCTTGCTTGCTTGCTTACTTGCTTGCTTGCTTGCTTGCTTGCTTGCTTGCTTGCTTGCTTGCTTACTTGCTTGCTTGCTTGCTTGCTTGCTTGCTTGCTTGCTTGCTTGCTTGCTTGCTTACTTGCTTGCTTGCTTGCTTACTTGCTTGCTTACTTGCTTGATGCTTGCTTGCTTGCTTGCTTGCTTGCTTGTTTACTTGCTTGCTTGCTTGCTTGCTTGCTTACTTGCTTGCTTGATTGCTTGCTTGCTTGCTTACTTGCTTGCTTGCTTGCTTGTTGCTTGCTTCTTGCTTGCTTGCTTGCTTGCTTGCTTGCTTGCTTGCTTGCTTGCTTGCTTGCTTGCTTGCTTGCTTGCTTACTTGCTTGCTTGCTTGCTTGCTTACTTGCTTGCTTAAATAAACGCTCGTAAATCTTATCTAGAAAAAGGTTGGATTTATTTTAGCCTTTGAAGGTCCCAGTTTGTATTTTCTTAAGAAATTTGGAAAATTGAAATAGTGCTTTTCAAGAACATAATTTCTGACAGCTGGTGAATTTTAGGATATTGACCATTTTGGCTTCGTTGGAAGGTTTGAATTAAATCAGTATGTTGTATTTAACCCTTTTATTGAAGAAATTTCATTAATACTTTCCGATGATAACTCGTGAATTACTCTTCTGATTCACTTCAGATTCTCAACACTAATATATAACTGCATTATCAACTTATAGTGCTCTCTATACTACTATAATAAAGTGCACTGAGGTACAGAGGTATTTTTGATGTTTTACAATACTTATCATTGATGATTTATTACAGCATCCTTTGATATTTTATTATACCTCCATTCTTTTACATTTTACTTTACCAGCCTTTAATTTGTTTTTAGGTGTCCACAGAAAGGGACCGCAATTGCCAGATTTTTTTCCCCCCAACTTTTCGTTTTTCATTTGCTCATAACTCGAGAAGTCCTCATCCGACTGATTTCAAATATGGTAACAGATTCTCGGAACAATAAGCATGTCCACCTGTGACCAACATTATTAAAGCCATTTTCAGCATCCGAATTCCGTGGATACCGTCTTACAACGATATACCTTCAAACATTCAGTGAAAAGTGACTTTTAATTCAGTATCGACGTAGAGTGAAACTCAAGTGTGAGACGCAAATTTGACAGTTTTATGTTTAAAATTATACGAAATATTTATTGTTAAATCACTTTAAAAATATTTGGGTCTACATCTTTTGAATGGTTTCAGAATATAATGGTTGATGTATCTCCCGATCAAGAGATGTTATGTGCACATAAACGTACATTATGTAGATTTAGCATAAGATAACTGAATTAATTTGTCTCACAGATAACAATATTATTTATAAAATTGGCAGATTAAAACTTAGGCAACCTACAATGAAAGTGAAGCTTTTCCTTAAGAAAAAAACACATCAGGCGAGGCATTTTTCAGCTAATGGACAATAACCAGCCAAATTTGCACCAATACAGCCTATCACCCTTCCCACTTTCTTCCCCCTCTAAAAAAAAAAACTTTCATTCTTTTCATTAGATGAATGAGCCTGTGGAATGGGAGGCATTCTGATTAGATCCAAGGAATGAGTAAGTTCAGTTCCTTGGAGTCACTCACAACATCAAGCAGTATGATGCAATAATATCAAAATGCCATTCCATTTTGAGATTAAAGGCATTAAAGTGACGCCAACAGAACCAACCTTCTAAATAAGATAAACAAATGTTGAAACCAATCACAAAAGGCTTTCTAAAGATGTCTCAAGGAAATCAACCTCAGGAATGATCTATAAAAAAATAAACAAAGGCCCACTGCACTTATCAATTGTTTCACGAACCTTCACTTAGTAATAATCGACCAGAGTTGAAAATTTGAAGCCTATCGGAAATGGTGTTGTGAAGTTAAAACTTAAGTCTTGAGGAGGTTAGTAAGAGACAGGAACACTGGAGCTTACAATGGGATGGCTCGGGTGTTAACTTATGAATTAATTAAGGGTTCACTAAACTCTTGAAAATTACATACATAAATTTATTTTCAATGTGTATAAAACTTCTTTTGCAGTTCTATTCGTTTTAAAAAATCTATCTTCAAAAAAAATAATTTCATTTTGCATTGTTAAGAAAGTCCAGTTTGATAAAGAAATTAAATAAAATTGGCAGATTGTTAGGTTCAGTGCCAAAATTGTTAGGTGTAGTGCCAAAATTGTTAGGTTCAGTGACAAAATTGTTAGGTGCAGTGCCAAAATTGTTAGGTGCATGCAGTTCTCAAATTTTTAGGTGCAGTGCCAAAATTATTAGGTGCAGTGTCAAAATTGTTATTTGCAGTGGCAAAATTCAATAAAAAATGCTTCCAATTATGATACAACAACACTAAAAACCTTTGAAATAGACCAGAACTGGAATAGTAGTGTGTGTGGCATAAATTTGTAATGCATTTAAATAAGCACTCACTAGTCATTATATGGAAATTAAAATCCTATTTCCTTCAATAAAAATGCAAATCAAAACATTCACAGCCTATGTCTGCTGGCCTATATATACTCCCTTCTTCTCCTTTTTGTTAGTGTGATTGTTAATGGTCCAAGTCGGACCGAAACGTCGTCGTAAGCTCCTCTCTCCTATAATAATAATAATAATAATAATAATAATAATAATAATAATAATAATAATAATAATAATAATACTTTATTTAGACATGGTACAAAGATACATTGTTGGGTTTACATGATATAGGTATAAAAGAGATGTACATGCCAAAAGTCCCTAATATGCTGCACATTGCGGGCATTCTTAGGACTACTTAGACTACATGGTAAAAAATTATGGTTGATAATGTATATAATAAGTATAATTATGTATCTATGTTATAAAGTTTGAATATAAGTTGAACATATCAATGTACGTATTATTCATAACAGGTTTTTACATTTAAATGAGTAATCAGGTTTTTACATTTAAGTGATTATTCTACTTTGTTGGGAATGTTTGATATTGAGCATTTAGGTTTGGGTGAGAAGGTGGTTGTTTAGCATCTTTTTGAATTGGGGTACAGGTAGGGTTTCCTTGGCAATGACAGGTAATGAATTCCAAATTTTCGTGCCTTTTATATGCATTGAGTTTTTACGTAGTGTTAGATGGACACGGGGAACATCGAGGAGTGATCTGTGTCTAGTGTTATGGTCATGTGTCCTGTTAAAATTGGTAAGGAGAAGTTTGAGTGGTGGGTTAATATTTGCATAGAGTGTTCTATGTATATAATAGGCACAGTAAAAGTATGGATGTCTTGTATGGTGAGTAAGTTTAGGTTTTTGAATATTGGTGGAGTATGTTGCCTGGAGTGTGAATTTGTTATCATTCTAACTGCTGCCTTTTGTTGTGTTATTAGTGGTCTGAGATTAGTTATTGATGTAGATCCCCATGCGCAGATTCCATAGGTGAGGTAATGGGTAAATGAGTGAGTGATATAAGGTAAGGAAAGCTGGTTGTGGAACATAGTACCGTATCTTGGATAGTATTCCCACGGTCCTTGAGACTTGGAAATTTGTTGTATATGTGTATGAAATATGAGGCCACTGTCAAGATGGATTCCTAAGAATTTTCCCTCTGTGAGTTTTGTGATAGGGGACCCGTTTATCATTATGTTAAGTGGTGCGTTTGTAGCTCTGTTCCCAAACTGGATACAATATGTTTTATCAATATTGAGAGTAAGTTTGTTGGTCATCATCCAGGTAGATATTTTCTGAAATTCAGTATTTACAGTGTTGGCTAGTGTGTCTGGGCTTGGGTGAGAGATAACGTATGTAGTGTCATCTGCAAATAGTATGGGTTTGAGTAGTTGAGATGCAGAATGTAAATGAGAAAGAGAAGTGGGCCAAGAACACTTCCTGTGGGACACCTACTGTAATAGTTTGCGCGGTGGAGCTAGCTCCATTTGTGTACACATATTGGTTTCTGTTGCTAAGGTATGATTTTAGGTAGTTGAGGGAGTGCCCTCTTAT
>WNWK01050326.1:0-12875 GCA_009830355.1 Cherax destructor | reverse complement strand
AGTTACAAAGGTAATGAACTCAGGTAGATCTGGTCACAATCATGACAAGTTACAAAGGTATTTACAGATTACAGAGGTATATAATGGGTCCAGAGACTGGGCCATAAAGTTTGATACTGAACAAGGTAAAAAGGGTTTGAATGAATCATGTAAGTAAGAAAATTTTCATTTAATTTTAAAAGGGTTACAGTCTGAACAAATTATAAAGAATGAGTAATTACTAGCCCACACCCGGTCACAACGTAATGAGTTATTGGTGCAAAGATTAATTGTTGGATATCACACACACACACACACACACACACACACACACACACACACACACACACACACAGAGGCAGGAACCATACATAGTTTTAAGACGAGGTATGATAAAGCTCATGGAGCGGGGAGAGCAGAGACCCAGTAGCAGACAGGAAGAGGCGGGGCCAGGAGCTGAGTCTCGACCCCTGCAACCAAATTAGGTGAGTACAATTAGGTAGTACACTGGACTGTAAGGCGTTTGACACAGTTCCACACAAGAGATTAGGAAAAAGCTGGAGGACCAGGCAGGGATAACAGGAAGGCACTACAATGGATCGGGAATACCTGCGGAAGACAGCAGCGGTCATGGTATGGCGAGGTGTCGAGTGGGCCCCGGTGACGGGGGTTCCACGGGGTCAGTCCTAGACCGGTGCTGTTTCTGGTATTTGTAACGACATGACGGAAGGAATAGACCCCGAAGTGCCCCTTTTGCAGATGAGGGAAGTTGATGAAGAATTCAGTCGGACGAGGACCAGGCAGAACTAAAAAGAGATCGGGACCGGTTTAGCCTGGTCCAGCAATTGGCTCCTGGAGTTCAACCCCACCAAGTGCAAAGTCATGAAGTTTGGGGGAAAGGGGCAAAGAAGACCGCAGACGGAGTACAGTCTGGGGGGCCAGAGACTAAAAACCTCAATAAAGGAAAAGATCTTGGGGTGAGATAACACCAGGCACATTGAGGCGCACATCAACCAAATAACTCGCAGCATATGGGCAAAGTCAGACTGAAATGTCGCCCCAAGATCCTCCTCTTTATGTGGTGGTTATTTGTGTATTTTTCCCAGTCACAATATTGTGCCATTTTGTTTTTTTTTAAGATGAATCGTTGTGTAAGAAAAAGGGTTTTAAATTTTTTTCACTATTATGTTATTGGTAAATTTGAATTTTTACTTTTAAAAATATTGTAATAATTTTGGGAAATTACCAACAATGTGAAAAAGGACACAAGTAACTAATGATAATAATAATAATAATAATTTTTATTTCAATGCATGTTACAAGTGTACAATGTTATTGGTAGACAAATATAATACAATTATAAAAAAGCAAGGAGAGCCACTGGCATGCTGGCATTAGGGGGAGTTAATGTGACATTTTATTTTGCATTCTACCCAATAATTATCCAGTGCATACCCAATACACTTATCCCGTACTACCCAATACATTTTCCAGTGCCCACCCAATACACTTATCCAGTGCACTACCCAATACACTTATCCAGTGCACTACCCAATACACTTTCCCGTGCACTACCCCCTACACTTATCCCGTGCACTACCCCCTACACTTATCCAGTGCATACCCAATACACTTATCCAGTGACTCCCCAAAACACTTATCCAGTGCACTACCCAAAAACTTATCCCGTGCACTACCCAATACACTTATCCAGTGCACTACCCAATACACTTATCCAGGGACACCCAAAACACTTTTATCCATGACTACCCCAAAACACTTATCCAGTGCACTACCCCAAAACATTTTCCAGTGCACTACCCAATCACTTATCCAGTGCACTACCCAAAAACTTATCCAGTGCACTACCCAAACACTTATCCAGTGCACTACCCAATACACTTATCCCTACTACCCCTACCTTATCCAGTGCACTACCCAAAACACTTATCCCGGGAAAACCCCAAAACACTTATCCAGGGACTACCCAATACATTATCCAGTGCACTACCCAATACACTTATCCAGTGCCCACCCAATACACTTATCCAGTGCACTACCCAATACACTTATCCCGTGCACTACCCAAACACTTATCCAGTGCACTACCCAATACACTTATCCAGTGCACTACCCAATACACTTATCCAGTATCCCCAAAACACTTATCCAGTGCACTACCCAATACATTTTCCAGGGACTCCCCAAAAACTTATCCAGTGCACTACCCAATACACTTATCCCGTGCACCCAATACACTTATCCAGTGCACTCCCAAAACACTTATCCAGGGACTACCCAATACACTTATCCAGTGCACTACCCAATACACTTATCCCGTGCACTACCCAATACCTTATCCCGTGCACTACCCAATACATTATCCCGGGACTACCCCACTTATCCAGTGCACTACCCAAACACTTATCCAGTGCACTACCCAAACACTTATCCAGTACTACCCAATACATTTTCCAGTGCACTACCCAATAATTATCCCGTGCACTACCCAAACACTTATCCAGGGACTACCCAATACACTTATCCAGTGCACTCCCCAAAACACTTATCCAGTGCCCACCCAATACACTTATCCAGTGCACTACCCAATACACTTATCCAGTGCACTACCCAAAAACCTTATCCCGTGCACTACCCAAAAACTTATCCCGTGCACTACCCAATACCTTATCCAGTGCATACCCAATACACTTATCCAGTGATACCCAAACACTTATCCAGTGCACTACCCAACACACTTATCCAGTGCACTACCCAAACACTTATCCAGTGCACTACCCAAACACTTATCCCGTGCACTACCCAAACACTTATCCCGTGCACTACCCAAACACTTATCCCGTGCACTACCCAAACACTTATCCCGTGCACTACCCAAACACTTATCCAGTGCACTACCCAAACACTTATCCCGTGCACTCCCAAACACTTATCCAGTGCACTACCCAAACACTTATCCAGTGCACTACCCAATACACTTATCCAGTGCACTACCCAAACCTTATCCAGTGCACTACCCAAACATTATCCCGTGCACTACCCAAACACTTATCCAGTGCACTACCCAAACACTTATCCCGTGCACTACCCAAACACCCCTTTTCCAGTGCATACCCAAACATTATCCATACTACCCAAACACACCAGTGCACTACCCAAACACTTATCCAGTGCACTACCCAAACACTTATCCCGTGCACTCCCAAACACTTATCCATGCACTCCCAAAAACTTATCCAGGGACTACCCAATACACTTATCCAGTACACCCAATACACTTTTCCCGGGACCCCAAACATTATCCAGGGACTACCCAATACACTTATCCAGGGACTACCCAATAATTATCCAGTGCACTACCCAATACCTTATCCAGTGCACTACCCAATAATTATCCAGTGCACTACCCAATACACTTATCCAGTGCACTACCCAATACACTTATCCAGTGCACTACCCAAACCTTATCCAGTGCACTACCCAAACACTTATCCAGTGCACTACCCCCAAAATACCACTTATCCAGGGACTACCCAAACACTTATCCAGTGCACTACCCAAACACTTTTCCCGTATACCCAAACCTTTTCCAGTGCACTACCCAAACACTTATCCAGTGCACTACCCCAAAAATTATCCAGTGCACTACCCAACACACTTTTCCCGTGCATCCCCCAAATTATCCAGTACTACCCAACACACTTATCCATGCACTACCCAACACCTTATCCAGTGCACTACCCAACACACTTATCCCGGGATACCCAACAACTTATCCCGTGCACTACCCAACACACTTATCCAGTGCACTACCCCCAAAAATTATCCAGTGCACTACCCAACACACTTATCCATCCCCCCCAACACCTTACCAGTGCACTACCCAAACACTTATCCAGTGCACTACCCAACACCTTATCCAGTGCACTACCCAAACACTTATCCAGTGCACTACCCAACACACCTTTTCCCGGCACTACCCAAAATTATCCAGTGCACTACCCAAACACTTATCCAGTGCACTACCCAACACACTTATCCCGTGCACTACCCAACACACTTATCCATGCACTACCCAACACACTTATCCATGCACTACCCAACAATTATCCAGTGCACTACCCAACACATTATCCCGTGCATACCCAACACACTTATCCAGTGCACTCCCCAAAACACTTATCCCGTGCACTCCCCAAACCTTATCCCGTGCACTCCCCAACCCCACTTTAAAACCACCCTACCCAACACACTTATCCAGTGCACTACCCAAACACTTATCCAGTGCACTACCCAATACACTTATCCCGTCACTACCCAATACACTTATCCAGTGCACTACCCAATACCACTTAAAAACCAGTGCACTACCCAATACACTTATCCAGTACACCCCACCCTGCAGGTCACCCATCATATGCATCATCTTTCCTCCACAGACTGCCCTGGGAGTGAGTTCGTGAGAGTCGCGAGGCTAACTGCGGCGCTGTTTAGACGCCACTTGGCGGCGGGACGCCACCGGCCACTACCTCTGCAACGCTTGCGGCCTCTACACCAAGATGAACGGCATGAACAGACCCATTATCAAGCACTCCAGGAGGCTGGTCAGTGCTGGGCCAGGCCTGCCCTGCGAGGTCTGGCTCTAATATTTTTTCCCTTTTTTATGAGTGTAAATTTGGGACTTGTTTGCATGGGCCAGGGGGCCTCCCGCAGTGCTCCTTCTTTCGTATTTCCTTATGAATCTCAAACTTATGGGAACTAAAATACCAAAGCATCATCTTTTATTTCCAAACTTTTTAGTGACATAAACAAGCTGTTCTGCTTGGTAAATTGTTCTCAAAATTTTGGGCACTGAAGATGGGGGTTTAAAAACCCCGGGTAAATTTGGAAAAAAAAGGGATGTTTACCTTTTTTTTTTCGTAAAAAATTGGGAATCAGCTGTGTGCTGCTCCCGATTGTATATGAAAGTTATGTAGTAGTTGGAATGTGTTGAAATGTGTCAGCCTGAGCTGGGATATTTTAATAGTACTCATCTACATGTGGTTACAGGGGTTGAGTCTTAGCTCCTGGAAAAGCTTCTAACCCCACTTGCCAGATTTACCCCTTGTACCTATTCTTAAAACTATGAAGTGGCCCCGCCATTCGAATTTAATACGTTCCAGGAGCTTGTTTTTAACGTGAAATGTTCAAAGGCGATTTAATTTTTCCCATAAGAAATAATGGAAATACAATTAATCCGTTCCAGAAATCCAAAAATATATAAAAATATTATATTTTAATAAAATTAAGCTTCTACATAGACAAAAACATTAAATACTACAGTGCTGTACTACTAAAAGTATTAATAAATAAATGCAAGTCTTTTACTTACCATTATTGAAGATTGTTGTTTTTTTTTTTTTTTTTTTTTTTTTTTTTTTTTTTTTTTTTTTTTTTTTTTTTTTTTTTTTTTTTTTTTTTTTTTTTTTTTTTTTTTTTTTTTTTTTTTTTTTTTTTTTTTTTTTTTTTTTTTTTTTTTTTTTTTTTTTTTTTTTTTTTTTTTTTTTTTTTTTTTTTTTTTTAAAAAAAAAAAAAAAAAAAAAAAAAAAAAAAAAAAAAAAAAAAAAAAAAAAAAAAAAAAAAAAAAAAAAAAAAAAAAAAAAAAAAAAAAAAAAAAAAAAAAAAAAAAAAAAAAAAAAAAAAAAAAAAAAAAAAAAAAAAAAAAGTGGTGGGGGGAGGCAAGAACTTCAGTTTTATAAATTTGAAGTCTTACACAGTAGGTCTTCCATGTTTTGAGGATGTGAAGGAGCATTGTCCAGCAACAGGAGGCATTTTTTGCCCAAAACCCCTTTTTCCTGTAGGTATTTTCTACACTGGGGCCAAACACTTCATGGATCCAGTCACTGAAAAGGTGCTTTGTGACCCATGCATTCGACTAGCTCTCCACAAGACACACAATCTACTTTTGACGACATTGTGTCTCTTGAACACTCTGGGATTTTCTGAGGATACACTAGTAAAGGCTTTAATTTAAAATCCCCACTAGCATTACTACACATCATGAGAGTTAGCCTGTCTTTCATAGGCTTGTGTCCTGGCAGTGCCTTTTCTCCTGAGTAATGTAGGTCCTGTTGGGCATTTTCTTCCAAAACAGGCCTGTTTCCACAATTGAACACTTGTTCAGGTTTCAATTTTTCAGTCTTTATGTAGTCCTGAAACTCCTTTATGAATTTTTCAGCTGCATATTTGTCTGAACTGGCAGCCTCACCATACCTTACCACATTATGTATGCCACTACGATTTTTAAATCTCTCAAACCAGCCTTTGCTGGCTTTAAATTCACTACCATTACAATCAGCACTGGTTGCAGGCATTTTCTTTAAAAGATCGGCATGCAAGTTCCTTGCCTTTTCACAAATAATTGACTCAGACACACTATCACCCGCTAACTCTTTATCCTTGATCCACACCAGCAACAACTTTTCAATCTCTTCGATTATTTGTGGTCTGTTTTTGGCTCGCACAGTAACACCTTTGCAACATCAGCTTGCTTAATTTCTTCCTTCTTAAGCAGGATAGAAGCGATAGTTGACCTGTTTTTGCCATATATCCTGGCAAGATCACACAATCGCACACCACTCTCGTATTTTTGTATTATTTCCTTCTTCATTTCTACGGTGTTTCTCACTTTTATCAGCCCAGGGGTACCACTAGGAACTTTCTTGGGACCCATGGTAGCTTATTTCAGTCGCACTTAATGAACAAACTCCAAAAAATTATAATTAAGTGTGAAATGTCTGGGGAAGCGTGCAGGGTATTGTTCTTCGAGTGTAAACAACGCGGACTGGCTCTCACGCCTGCGCTGTGAGGCACCCAAGCGCCTGGGCCGACAGGTCACGAACGTATTCGTTCGACTCGCGATAATTTGTTCGCATGACGATTTCAAATTTTTTTACTAATGACGATTTGTTCAACTGCCGAGCCGTTCGAATAGCGGGGGTCCACTGTATATAATTTCCCTTCACCACTTCATCAAGATCACCTTTTCCCAACACCGGGAGGTGAAAAAATTTTTTTCCAACCTGTATATCTGTCTTTAAACTACAAGTTGTGCCCCGAGTACCTTTTCTGCCTCTCAAACAGCCTGTTCCTGTTTTCCCCTATCATTTCCTCTGAGCATTTTGTGTTATCATGTCTTCCTTGGTTCTTTTTGTCCTCCATGGTCCTTAGGTTCAATTTTCAGGCAGCCAAGCTGGGAGACTTAGAAGGATAATGAAGATATCAAGTATTCCAAAAAGGCTCATTTTTCATGGAGTTTTTAATTAAAGGAGGTTGCTATTATTTGAGAATTATTTGATCTCATATGTATGAAGCAGAAGTTTGTGGAGGTGGCAGCCTCCCTGACTATGAAATTAATAATTTTAAATGCAAAACTTTTCTCCAGGGATATTCCTTGATAATCCATTGGTTTTTGTTTTTGAGAGGGGTTAAACCCGTTTTAATTGACATACTACCAAGAAAGACTTTAGGCGAAAGAAATATTAATAAATGCTAAATGAAGACATAGCATATTCACACACTATGCACAGTTTAAAGAGCAGGTAGGAGATCAGGCCCTAAAGGGCCCGAAATCAGTGGAACTGGTCCCCCAAAAAAAAAAAAAAAAAAAAAAAAAAAAAGGCAGAAAGGAAGTGTGTCGGCCCCTGTAAACACATCTGGGGAAGACATGCATGTGTTACATAGGCACACACATTCACAAACATACATAATATCACATACTGTGCATGCACGGTATGCACATGAATGCATAAACAAGCAAAAAAATGCCACCACGGGCCGGGATGTCAGCAGCCAGCCATTAGTGCAGCACTGTGAGTGTGTGTGCTATACTTGTAGGGGGGTGCCGGGAACAAACCACACACATACACACACCCCTAGGGGGACAGATAACGACAAAAAAATACTGAGAGGAATTGACAAGGTGGACAGACAGAATGTTCCAAAGATGGGACACAGCAAAAGGGGACAAGTTGGAAGTTGAAGACTCAGATGAATCACGGGGATGTTAGGAATTTTCCAGTCAGAGTGGTCAGGAAGTGGAATAGTTTGGGAAGCGATGTAGTGGAGGCGGGATCCATTCATAGCTTTAAGAAGGGGTATGATAAAGCTCATGGCGCAGGGAGAGTGCCCCAGTAGGGGCCCAGGAAGAGGCAGGGCCAGGAGCATGACCGACCCCGCAACCACAACTAGGTGAGTACAACTAGGTGAGTACAAAAGGAAGGACTCCAGGAATTGAATGGGGAGGTACACCAACAAGTGCTGGATAAAAAACAACCCGGGGAGGTGGTGAAGAAGTTATGTGAACCGATACCTCAAAAGCGGGGGGGACCAAAGAACATTCTCCATGGGTCCTTAGGGGGGGAGCAGAGATGTTGTGTGTGCCAAAAAATCTTCAACACATCCATTGAAACTGGGCAACTACCTGAGGTGTGGAAGATGGAAATGTAGTTCCAATTTTTTAAAAAAGGAGAAAAAGGCATTAAACTACAGACCGGTTATATGTATATATGCAAAGTCATGGAGGAGAGTGGGGGAGCACCTAGAAAGACACAAGCTTATAAATGACAACCAGCATGGTTTCAGGGAAGGAAAAACCTGTGTCACAAACCTACTGGAGTTTTATGACAATAACAGAAGTAAGACACGAGAGAGAGAGAGGGGTGGATAGACTGCATTTTCTTGGGCTGCAAGAAGGTGTTCAAACAGTTCCCCACAAGAGGTTAATGCAAAAGCTAGAGGATCAGGACACGTAACAGGAAAGGCACTGCAATGGATCAGAGAATATCTGACAGGGGGCAAAACGAGTCATGGGACATGACGAGGTGTCAGGGGCACCCGGGGAGTGGGGTTCCACAGGGTCAGTCCTAGGACCTATGCTGTTTTTTGGTTAATTTTGGGAAAGACATAAGGAAGGGATAGACTCAGAAGTGTCCCTGTTTTCAGATGATGGGTTAATGAGAAGAATTAAATCAGTCGAGGGTCAGGCAGGACTACAAAGGGGCCTGGACAGGCTACAAGCCTGGGCCAGTAACTGGCTCCGAATTTAACCCGCCAAATGCAAAGTCATGAAGATTGGGAATGGCAAAGAAGACGGCGTCTGGCAAAAATAAGAATAGCATTCCAATACCTCACTAAGGAATCATTCAAGACTCTGTACACCATATACGTCAGACCCATACTGGAGTATGCAGCACCAGTTTGAAACCAACACCTGGTCAAGCACGTCAAGAAATTAGAGAAAATGCAAAGGTTTGCAACAAGACTAGTCCCAGAGCTAAGGGAATTGTGCTACGAAGAAAGGTTAAGGGAAATCGGCCTGACGACACTAGAGGACAGGAGGGTTAGGGAGACATGATAACAACATATAAAATACTGCAAGGAATAGATAAGGTGGACAGAGACAGGATGTTCCAGAGAGGGGACACAGAAACAAGGGGTCACAATTGGAAGTTGAAGACTCCTATGAGTCAAAGGGATGTTAGGAAGTATTTCTTCACTCATAGTTGTCAGGAAGTGGAATGGTCTAGAAAGTGACGTAGTGGAGGCAGGAACCATACATAGTTTTAAGACGAGGTTTGATAAAGCTCATGGAGCAGGAGAGAGAGGACCTAGTAGCAATCAGTAAAGAGGTGGTGGCCAGGAGCTATGAATCGACCCCTGCAACCACAAATAGGTGAGTACACACACGCGCGTGATGATTTTCTCACTAGCATCACCCGCACAGAACTGTCACAACCACTTATACACCACAATCACTTAACCATCATCACTACACTATGATTTCACTACCAGCACAAATCTATTGCCATCAAAACTATACCATCACTATTACACTACCATAACCACTACAGTGCCACCATTACATTACCATTATCACCAACACCATAGCTAAATGTACGAAGTAAACCCAACAGATTTGGTTATACTATATAAACAATATGCAAAGCATGCTTTAATTGGGGCTACATTTTGTTCAAAGTTAAACTTTATAAAATCATACACAGGATACTTTTATACACATACTAATGGAAAATGAGATCAGGATAATGTAAGATAAATGCAGAGAAAAAAAGAGCATCATGTGCCAGGTCCTGATTCATTATTAGGTAACAAGTAGGTATATGATACTGATAAGTTAAGGAAAAGGACACACATGTAAATGCTTAAGAAATATTAATGTTGAATGTTCACCTTATGTTACTTAGGATTATAAAACAGTGTAAGTAGCAAAGGTAACAAATTATGTAAGGGAGCTCAGGTCAGGTTTAACATGTCAGGTTAGGCCTCATGGAAGCGGGCCCCTGATGGGTTGTGATGTGGGCATAGCAAAGATTGGTCGAGGATCATGAGGTTGGGGTGGTGATGTTATTGCTACCTGCTTACTTTTCAGTAGTATTAGAAACAATGATAAGAGCAACCCTAAGCACCAATGCTTTTTTAATTCAGTTTTGGGGAAGACCAGTTGAATCTCAAATTTCTGAGGTGGCCTTCAGTGAGTGCCCCCTGGGATAACACCTGGTGTTGCCCTGCTCATTCCTGTTACACACACACACACTCGTGTTTACAAGCCGGGCCCTACATTATTAGTATAATAAAAACAAAGCAAGCACAAAAACCCACTAGGGTCAAAGGCTGGGGCAGAGGGTGAGCCTGGTTCATGGGGCCCCCAGTTTCCCCAATGTATTTTTATTACACTGTCTACACTTGGTGTTGTCCAGTCCCAGAAACCTATGGAGAAAAAAAGGGCCCTTTTTGGTAAGGTTTTTGATAAACATGACTATTTCCTTGTCTTTTCTCTGCCAAAGGGCATCAGGTTTAGTTCCTTGCCTCCCCAGTGTATCAGTTTTCAGTTCTGGGACTAGTCTGGTTACAAACCTTGGGCCTTTTCTGCTTCTTCAGGTGGGGTGAGTGCTGGAGCTGATACTTGATGATTGGTCTATGTCATGTTAAAGGGTTTTGAAGGATTCTTTATTAAAGTTCCTTAATGCCCTTCTATATGTGCCACGGATGTTACAGGTTTATGTTTTTTTGCGATATGATCCTTATGTTTTAAGTGTTTCCCCCTGTATATGATAACCTGCCTGCTGTCGGGGTTTCCACGCGCTGATGTATGTTGCTGCCACAGGTGAGCCAGGGGCAATGCATGCGGCCTCTACTACAAGCTCCATGGTATCAATAGGCCGCTCCAGATGCGGAAAGACCCCTTCAGAGCCGCAAAAGGAAAACCCAAGAACAAGAAGACAGAGGAAGGAGGAGATGAGAAGGAGAAGGATAAGAAAACCACGGGGGGAAAGAGACAGAAGGGAAAGATATTGGGGGGTTTGAATCTATGTACAGGAAGTCCCCCCTTTTACAGCAGGTTGGTTCCCGGCTACCCCTGTAAAGTAAATGCTTTTTTCACTTTCAAATGCATATAAAATCTTGATTACATGTTTACACTATGATATATTAAGTGAGTAATAGAGCTAGGTCAAAAATGCATATACATCATGCACACATTATTTATTTTTTTCCTTTAGCTTATATTGAGGGTGAATACATTTATTGTAGGAAGTCTGAATAAGTGAAAAAAGGGTATAAATTTAAACCACTGTATTAGCAAAACACCCTAAAGCAAAGCGCTGTAAAGCGGGCCCCTTCTGTAGATACAGAGGTTTAAGTTTTGTATTATACCGAAATTTCTATCTGTATGTACATGAGGGTTTGTATATTTATATACACAGATAGATTACTTCATTCTCTATGTTAGGATTAGTGTCAGTGTTTAGGTGGTATTTAATAGGTATCCTGTAACACACTGGTATATTATTATTCCCTCAAAACTAAATGCTAAACTCAAAAGGGGTCATACAGCACTGCTCACACTGGTGTTACCATGTATTATTATAATCAAAATTTAAAGCGTTAACCACCAGCGTCATACAGTGCTGTGAAACCCCTGTAACCATTGTCATCTGTTCATTCTTTCATTCACTCCTATCTGAGGCTAGGTATGAACAATTTTCAGGGTGTCTTTATGCTGGTAAAGGACTCTTGAGCCAGGTTATTGGGGCTTACATTTATGTGGTAAACTATGTTTTGTTATATTCATTTAAAAATTGCTACATATGTCAGGTTCCTAACACCTAAGGAATGGGAAAGGTTGTGGATAATCACATTTGATTAAAAGGGTGGATCAGGGGAGCTCCTATTAGGGTCAACTCCTGAATTTCTGTATAGGGGGGCCTTGGGGGGACAATCTGGTGGGAAGGGGGGGGAGGGCTAGGGAACTTGTCTTTTATTTGGTGAGGCTTTGGATGGGAGGTGGGGGTGATGAAGATTGGAAATGCCAGTCTCCCCTCCATTCCCTTTTTATAGTTGACATGATACAATTATTTTGTTAATTTACTTCTTTCAGTGAAGATTACCATAGGTTAGGAAAATCATACTAAAACTATTATTTTTATAACAAATAGAAGCCCAAACCACAGGGGTTTTACAGGGGTGCAGGTTTTCAGGGGCGGGAGAGTGGGTTGTAAGAGGGAGATGGATGATTAGTAGGGTATGGAGTGCAGCATGACGGTGGATAGTGCAGGGATGAAGGTACAAAGATCGAGGTAGAAGGGACTGTGGGGGGTGCTAGAGGTGTAATCTTCAGAGTTTTGGGGGTAGTGTCAGTTTCTGTCAAAAAATCAACAAGAGAGTCAGGATTAAAGGAGGGTCCATCTGCAAGAAGGAAGGAAAGAAAGGGGAGAGCGAAGACGCGTTGGAGGTAAATTTTGCGTGCTCGTTGATAGAGTGGGCAGTCCAGCAGAATATGTCAAAGACACTGAACCACAATGCTCACAGAGAGGGGG
>WNWK01050325.1:0-12876 GCA_009830355.1 Cherax destructor | reverse complement strand
CCATTAGTCACGTCTCCAGGCCCTCTTACATTACTTTTGCTTTCCATTTTGAATTTTTATTCTCACAATAAATTGAAGATTTATTGTTATGTATACTACTGCATCATTGTAAAAACTGTAAAAATGACATCAGCACACTTGTGCAAGAATATTAGAGTCGCCAGTTGATGTGTATTGTACGTGTGGCATGATTTGTTTACTCTTGAACATCGCAAAATCGAACATTTCGCTACTTTCGCTCAATTTCTAGGTACTTGTCATTGAAAAACCAATCAAAATTATCTCTATTCTCTAATATATCTTCCATTCTATCAAATGAGACCAAGAAAACGAGAATATTATCATAAATACCATACGAAAATAGACTGCAAAGTCGCTGTTTTAAACCGAAAATACGGTCGGAGTTTTTCCTCATTATGCACTGTGTGGTGCAGGATTTTTATACTGCGCACACTGACCGCACAGACCCATTCTCTCACATCTAGGCCTACCAGCCTGTTTCTGCTTGATTTGAGGGCGCTAGAATTTAGGCGTACTAGTACGTCAAACGCCCTGGCGTGTAAGCCGTACTAGTACGTCAAAAACCCTCAAGGGTTAAATTTGTGAAACCAGCCCTCTGCTGGCTTTAATCGCTCACTTCAGCACTCTTTGCAGGCATTTTCTTAACGAGATCATCATGCAACTGCCTTGCTTTTCACATATTATTGCCTCCGAAACAGTATCTCTTGCTAACTGTTTCCTCGTTGATCCACACCAACAACAACCTTTCCACATCTTCCAGCACTTGTGGTCTGTGTTTTGTGATCACAGATGAACCTTTGCAACAACAGCTTCCTTGATTTTACGTGAATTTTTCTTGGCCACAATGGTAGCGATGGTAGAAAAGGGTTTACCATACAGCCTGGCTAGCTCACTGATACGCACTCCACTTTCATATTTTTCATTATCTCCTTCTTCAGTTCTATCGTACAAGTATTTCTGTTCCTCTTGCCACAGGCTTACCACTAGGATCTTTCCTGGACCCATGGTAGCTTATTTAGCAGTTGCAAGCACTAAAAACAGTGGAATAATGACAATATACTGGTATGAATGCGTGGGTGTGGTGGGTGGTCGCCCCGCTTGTAAACAATAGCACACTGGACGCTCCCTAGAGTGCACGCTCTGCTGGCCACCGGACACGTCCGTACGAATGTCGTTACACGAAGCAAACATCGTTACTCGAATCAATTTTTTACGTTATAAATATCGTTACTCAAAATAATGTAAGATGACAGCATCGTAACACGAGGTATGACTGTATGTAGGTGAGAGGGAGATTATTTCCCAGTAAAAAACAGGGATTGTGATGTCACCGTGGTTTTCAATATATTTATAGATGGAGTTGTAAGAGAAATGAATGCTCGGTGTTGGCAAGAGGTGTGGGTTAAAAGGTAAAGAATCTAACACAAAGTGGGAGTTGTCACAGTTGCTCTTTGCTGATGACACTGTACTTTTAGGGATTCTGAGAGAAGTTGCAGAGGTTGGTGGACGAGTTTGGTAGGGTATGTAAAAGAAGGAAATTAAAAGTGAATATAGAAAAGAGTAAGGTGATGAGGATAACAAAAAATTAGATAACGGAAGATTGGGTATCAGATTGAGGGAGAGAGTATGGAGGAGGTGAATGTGTTCAAATATTTGGGAGTGGATGTGTCAGCAGATGGGTATATGAAGGATGAGGTGAATCATAGAATTAACGAGGGAAAAAGGTGAGGTGCACTGAGGAGCTTGTGGAGACAGAGAACTTTATCCATGAAGGCAAAGAGGGAATGTATGAGAGTATAGTTATACCAACACTCTTGTATGGGTGTGAGACATGGGTTGTGAATGTTGCAACAAGGGGAAGGCTGGAGGCAGTGGAGATGTCATGTCTGAGGGTGTTGGCAGAGGTGTGGGTTAAAGGTAAAGAATCTAACACAAAGTGGGAGTTGTCACAGTTGCTCTTTGCTGATGACACTGTACTTTTAGGAGATTCTGAAGAGAAGTTGCAGAGGTTGGTGGACGAGTTTGGTAGGGTATGTAAAAGAAGGAAATTAAAAGTGAATATAGAAAAGAGTAAGGTGATGAGGATAACAAAAAAATTAGATAACGGAAGATTGAATATCAGATTAGAGGGAGAGAGTATGGAGGAGGTGAATGTGTTCAAATATTTGGGAGTGGATGTGTCAGCAGATGGGTATATGAAGGATGAGGTGAATCATAGAATTAACGAGGGGAAAAAGGTGAGTGGTGCACTGAGGAGCTTGTGGAGACAGAGAACTTTATCCATGAAGGCAAAGAGGGGAATGTATGAGAGTATAGTTATACCAACACTCTTGTATGGGTGTGAGACATGGGTTGTGAATGTTGCAACAAGGAGAAGGCTGGAGGCAGTGGAGATGTCATGTCTGAGGGTGTTGGCAAGAGGTGTGGGGTTAAAAGGTAAAGAATCTAACACAAAGTGGGAGTTGTCACAGTTGCTCTTTGCTGATGACACTGTACTTTTAGGGGATTCTGAAGAGAAGTTGCAGAGGTTGGTGGACGAGTTTGGTAGGGTATGTAAAAGAAGGAAATTAAAAGTGAATATAGAAAAGAGTAAGGTGATGAGGATAACAAAAAAATTAGATAACGGAAGATTGGATATCAGATTAGAGGGAGAGAGTATGGAGGAGGTGAATGTGTTCAAATATTTGGGAGTGGATGTGTCAGCAGATGGGTATATGAAGGATGAGGTGAATCATAGAATTAACGAGGGGAAAAAGGTGAGTGGTGCACTGAGGAGCTTGTGGAGACAGAGAACTTTATCCATGAAAGCAAAGAGGGGAATGTATGAGAGTATAGTTATACCAACACTCTTGTATGGGTGTGAGACATGGGTTGTGAATGTTGCAACAAGGAGAAGGCTGGAGGCAGTGGAGATGTCATGTCTGAGGGCAATGTGTGGTGTGAATATAATGCAGAGAATCCGTAGTTTGGAGATTAGGAGGAGGTGTGGGATTACCAAAACTATTATCCAGAGCTGAGGAGGGGTTGTTGAGATGGTTTGGACATATAGAGAGGATGGAACAAAATAGAATGACTTCGAGTGTATAAATCTGTAGTGGAGGGAAGGCAGGGTAGGGGTCGGCCTAGAAAAGGTTGGAGGAAGGGGGTAAAGGAGGTTTTGTGTGTGAGGGGCTTGGACTTCCAGCAAGCATGCGTGAGCATGTTAGATAGGAGCGAATGGAGACAAATGGTTTTTAGGACTTGACGTGCTGTTGGAATGTAGGCAAGGTAACATTTATGAAGGGTTTCAGGGAAACCGGCGGGCTGGACTTGATTCCTGGAGATGGGAAGTACAGTGCCGGCACTCTGAAGGAGGGGTGTTAATGTTGCAGTTTTGTAGCTGTAGTGTAAGCATGCCTCTGGCAAGACAGTGATGGAGTAAATGATGATGAAAGTTTTTCTTTGTCGGGCCACCCTGCCTTGGTGGGAAACGGCCTATGTGTTAATAAAAAATTTTTTTTTATTAATCATAATTTTGCACATGGCTATTCAAATGTAAATTTTCAGGTTGGCATTTAGCAGATCACTCTTGATAATTTATAAACAGGAAGTGCTAAACCCATATGGGGTCATACAACACATGGGAAATGGGAGGCAAATGGGTTAGATTCAAGGGGACCAGAGGACCCCCTTCCTTGGATCAAATGTATCCCTTGAGGGGTACATTTGTTAAATTCTACTAATCAAATTGGCTATGTGCTTAAATATCTTTTCCTACAATTCTGTATGAAACAGCACAGTAGGAAAATGATGAATAAATATATTAATAGTGGCACCTATCAAGATTACATATTCCACATTTAGAACCTTCATTAAAAATATATTTAAACCAATATACACATCAGGAGACACTTTGCTATTTCCTTACTCAAAACACAACAAATGGTTTATAGCTCTCCTATAGGTAGCAAAAGTTTACCTCAAATTTAGCAAACTGAGGAGCGAGCTTCCATCACTCTTTGCACTAAATGACTCACCCTTTAGGGTTTAGGACTTCATATAGCAATAATTGTAATTAGATGTCATAATCATAAAGTATGGAACAAGTTAAACAAAGCATATTACAGGTATACCTTTGGTGTGATCTACTCTTACTTTCCAGGTTGAAGTAAATATCAACATTAGCCTCAACTGCTCATGCAATTAAGGCCATTAAAAGACAATGGATGACTTGCACAATGATACTGATTAGATTAAGCATAAAGGAATTAACAACTCAATGGGTGACCAAGTGGATAACACTTTGGCCTAGATTAAAAGG
This sequence comes from Cherax destructor, assembly GCA_009830355.1. Taxonomy (NCBI): domain Eukaryota; kingdom Metazoa; phylum Arthropoda; class Malacostraca; order Decapoda; family Parastacidae; genus Cherax; species Cherax destructor. The sequence continues at coordinate 8,555 of WNWK01050325.1, read as the reverse complement.
ACCTAAAATCACTGGCTTCCTGTCTCTAGTTAACCCATTCTTATACTCATAGAACATAAAAAAGAAGGAACACTGCAGCAGGCCTACTGGCCCATGCGAGGCAGGTCCAGTTCTCCCACCGGCTTAAGCCAATGCCTTGACCTAGTCAGGTCAGTCACATTCACTTAAGGGAGGAGCACGGCATGACCTAGTAGCACAAGCTAGTCAGGCCCAACTCACCCACCCACACCCACTCATGTATTTATCCAACCTATTTTTAAAACTACACAACGTCTTAGCTTCTATGACGGTACTCGGGAGTTTGTTCCACTCATCCACAACTCTATTACCAAACCAGTGCTTTCTTATATCCTTCCTGAATCTGAATATTTTCCAATTTAAAACCATTGCTGCGAGTCCTGTCTATGCTAGATATTTTTGGCACGCTATTTATATCCCCTTTATTAATTCTTGTTTTCCATTTATACACCTCAATCATATCCCCCCTAATTCTACGCCTTTCTAGAGAGTGCAGATTCAAGGCCCTCAGTCTATCCTCATAAGGAAAATTTCTGATACAGTACTTGGGATCAACTTTGTCATCCTCCTTTGTACATTTTCCAGTGCAGTTATATTCATTCTGTAATACATTTTCTTCCAAAGCTCCTTCCTATTCTCTTTAAGCAGATGCTTTAAATCCTTTCACATTATATGCTTATATCTTCCTGAAATTTCCTTCATTTTTTAATGTTTATCTATACAGTGGACCCCCGGTGTTCGTGATGCTCCAAACTCAAACAATTATGTAAGTGTATTTTTGTAAGTGTTTTTGTAAGTGTATTTTTAGGGGTCTAAAATGACTAATCTAATTTACATTATGGGGGGCTCTGGTGGTCTGGTGGCTAAAGCTCTCGCTTCACACGGCGAGGGCCTGGGTTCGATTCCCAGCCAGGGCAGAAACATTGGGCGTGTTTCTTTACACCTGTTGTCTATGTTCCCCATCAGTAAAATGGGTACCTGGGTGTTAGTCGACTGGTGTGAGTCGCATCCTAGGACACTGACCTAATCTGCCCGAAATGCTCAGCATAACAAGGGACTTTCTATATAGTAGTATGTCACTGATGTCAGCTAGGCCTGTATACCAGGTACATGTACTTGTAGTAAATAAAGATATTATTATTATTATTATTATTCCTTATGGGAATAAATTTGTTTGGTAATGGCACTTGAACAGCATTCTCGAACGAAAAAATCACGAAAACCGGGGGTCCACTGTACTTAACATTCTTGTATTTTAATGACATCTATACAGTGCTTATCCTATTATGTAATTTGTAGATTCACAAAGTAATTAGCATTGTAATACAATTAATGGAACTGATTGCAAGCAAAAATGACTTATGAAATTTTGTACCTACGTGTTTTTCTTATGAAATGATAGAGAATCTTTTTCCGAAGGCAATGAAGCCAAAAGTTTAAAATTTGATAGAAAACTTACGAAATTATGCTCTCGGGGATATTTATACATTGGCAATTTTGCCCATTTTGAGTTTATTTTGGGCTGATTCCTTTGTTCCACTCAACCAAACTCATAGCTTTTTCACTAGAACTCCTTTTATTCTATCCGTTGAGTACAAGAAACTGCTCGTTTACCTATTTCAACTACACAAAAGGAGTGATCAGAAATTAATTTGGCCAATTTCACACAAAATTCAAGGCCAATTTCAAAATAAGGGCCAGAATAAACAATGCAGACATTCCCGGCACTAAAATAACTTTGTCTCTGCTCATTAGTCATGTCTCCAGGCTCCTCTCATATTAAGCTAGCTTTTCATTTTGAATTTTTATTCACACAAAAAATAGATTTACTGTTATTCAGACTACTGCATAATTGTAATGATTGTATAAATAATATAAGCGCATTCGTGAATGCATATTAGACCCATCAGTTAACGTGTATTGGACGCGTGACTGATTTGTTTACTCTTGAACATAGTAAAAAATCGAACATTTCCGCTACTTTGAGCTCAATTTCAAGCTAGTTTTAGTCGGCAGCGGCAGTGGCACCCAAGCTCTGTAATTTTTTCTCCAGCCAGAGCCCATCAACACTTCTATGATGGCCTAATTGCAAGTACTACTGCACTAACGCATGTAGAACCCAGAATGACTCAAGAATATCAACAGTAAGACCATCAACTCTAAAAATTGTCAATCCAAGTGGAGAGTGCCATTCAAACCCAAAACACAGCCCGCTGCCAGATGAACACCTACCCCAAGCTCAGAGCAATTGTAGCTTCTCCGTCTTAACTACAACAACCCCTGTACTACTATGAGACCTAATAACAGAAGAACCAACAAAAAGAACAGCAAGAAATCACCAAGAACTCGACTATTTCACATGACTACCCAGGAAGACGCCAATGCTTCATCCACCCCCACCACCACCCCAGGCGACATGTCAACAACAAAAATGGCTGACTCTCCCTCAACCAGCATCCAAGATGACGGGACAGCAACAACACTAATCTGGACTGAATCTCCCCCAAACCACACTGGCTTCAGAGGATTTGATTCATCTAAAACAATCTCAGGTATGACAAATGATCCTGTCACTCTTTAAGTCATACATCACCACCCTAACTGAGGAAAACATGAATCTTCATTCAACACTATCTAAACATGAAACTAAGTTAGCCCACCTTGAAAGCAAGATCCTTAGCCTTGAACAGAAGTTTACATCAGCTGGAATGGCTGATTTTGGAAAGACCCTCCAATCAGTCATAGCCAGCCATACAGAGCAAATAACATCCCTAAACACAAAGGTTGAAGATGTGGTCAAGGACTGGAAGACAAACATGGATACCCAGCTGACTGAATATTTTACTAACCAAGAAGATAAAACTGAGCAAGATAAGTTATCTAACTCGGTAATAATTAGTAGTTCACTCTTTCCAAGTGGCATAAACCATACCAACTGCAAAGATGCTACTCTTCAGACCATAAAAGACCACTTAAATGTAATAGTACCAGCATCAGAGATAACAGAATCCCGATTACTTGGTAACCAAGGTAGTAAACAAAGTGTTATGCTTAGATTTTACACGAAAGATGGGAAAAACGATCTAATAGGTTCATCAATTAGAGCAAAAAAAGATGTTTATGTTAATGAGTGTCTCACAAGAAAACGTCAGAACCTCCTATACAGAGTAAGAAAACTTAAACGTGAGAATAATGACAAAATCCACCAGTGCTTCACACGGGATGGGAAAATCCTAGTAAGGCAAACAAATGTAGGCCGTGTTTACTATATCACGAATGAAAATGAACTGTCCAACTTCCTTCAAGACGCTAATCTTACAGAGACTGACCAACCTCAGAGACCAAATCCTTAGCGTTAGTGCATGTACAAAATTGTTCTAGTAACTGCTACCTCACTAGCTCAAATTTCCCATAAAATTGTTTGTGTGACTTTTTTGTATTTTCCTGTACTAAAATCAACTAAATTCCTGATTGTGTATGTAACTTTTATATATATCTTTTTTCTTTATTTGTAACCATTTGCTATATATTTTTAATACATATTTACCATTATCATTTCCTAACTTTAACTATTTACAGTATAGTAAATCATCAACATTGTACAAATATCCTATATCTTAGTGAAAAATTGTTCATATTTTTTTATATACTGTATCCTAAAATCTCAACCAGTGCAATATTAAATTCAAACAATTGTCCAAACCAAGTTAATACTGGTCTTAGTAACTATTCACACCATTCCATTAGCCAGTTCAATTAGTAAATCATCAACATTGTATAACTATCCTATATCTCTGTGAAAAATTGTTCAAACTTGTAATAATCCAATAGTTTGTATATGTAACTTTTTCTAGTAATATCTTTTTCTATAATTGCATTTATTGCTATTATTTTTTTTAATACATATTTACCACTAACATTTTCCAACCTTTACTATTTACAGTACTAGTGATCACTATATATCTGTAAACAATTGTTCAAAATTGTAATAATCAAATAGTTAGTAAGAATTTAATCTAGTACCATATTATTAAGTTTAGCATTGTCCATTGTTCTCAGGTCTAGTTATAGAATCACACCAAATCTTATGATTACAGGCATTGATCCTGACATCAACCTATTATTAAATGACTTGCATGATTCCAACAGCAACTGCATGACACGACCAATTGACACCAGAGTACCGCAGGGAAGTGTCCTTGGTCCCTTGCTCTTCTTCTTATACATCAATGATCTTCCCAATGTATCACAACACCTGAAACCAATACTCTTTGCTGACGACACAACTTATGTCATCTCCCACACAAATCTTGCCACACTTAATACCATTGTTAACGACGAATTAATAAAAATATCAACATGGATGACAGCCAATAAACTTACACTCAACACTGATAAGACCTTCTATATTATGTTTGGCAACAGAGCAGGTGATCCACAATTAAACATTAAGATCAACACTACACCTATTGCTAAACATAATGAGGGCAAGTTCCTGGGCCTTCACCTTGACAGCAGCCTGAAATTCAGCACCCATATCCAACACATAACAAAGAAAGTGTCCAAAACTGTGGGGATCCTCTCTAAGATACGGTATTATGTACCACAATCAGCCCTACTCACACTATACTACTCACTCATCTATCCCTACCTCACATATGCCATTTGTGCATGGGGATCAACAGCAATTACCCACCTAAAGCCAATAATAACCCAACAAAAAGCCGCAGTAAGAATTATCACGCAATCCAACGCTAGGCAGCACACCCCCCCACTCTTCAAAGACCTAAACCTACTCACTGTTCAGAACATCCATACTTACTACTCTGCTATCTACATTTATAGAACCATAAACTCCAACTTTAACCCTGAGCTAAAATACTTTCTTGACAGTTGTGACAGGACCCATAGACATAATACCAGACATAAACATCTCTGACATTCCCCGTGTCCGACTAAATCTATACAAAAATTCAATGTGCATAAAAAGGCCTAAAATCTGGAACTCCTTGCCTGAAAACTCTAGAACTGCAGACACAACCTCCATTTTCAAAAGCACCGTTAAAAAACATCTTATCTCACTTACGCACCCAACCGGTAGCTAACCACATGAAAACTACTTTATCTTGCACATATCCACAGCAAAATACACTTATTGATATCTGTGATTCCCCTTAATTTGCACATGACTAACCAAAATTCTAATACAACTATTGCTTCATAATTCTTAAGCTAGTCATAAGTTTGCCTAAGACACTCCAATATAGAAACGGTATTATGCCAATACATCACCTTTACCATTAATATATAAACTAATTGTTAAATTCTTAAATGTTTAAATTTAAGTACCTCAATTTTGTAGTAGGTTGGTAGACAGCAACCACCCAGGGAGGTACTACCGTCCTGCCAAGTGACTGTGAAACAGAAACCTGAAACTGTTTTACATAATGGTAGGATTGCTGGTGTCTTTTTTCTGTCTCATAAACACGCTGGATAACAGGTATATCTAGCTACTTCTACTTACACTTTAGGTCACACTACACTGGCATACACATGCATATATATACATACACACATCTAGGTTTTTCTTCTTTTTCTTAATAGCTCTTGTTCTTTTTATTTTCTCTATTGTCCATGGGAAGTGGAAAAGAATCTTTCCTCCGTAAGCAATGCGTGTCGTATGAGGCGACTAAGATGCCGGGAGCAATGGGCTAGTAACCCCTTCTCCTGTACAAATCTACTAAAAACGAGAAGAAGAAAAACTTTATAAAACTGGGTTGTCTGAATGTGCGTGGATGTAGTGCGGATGATAAGAAAGAGATGATTGCCGATGTTATGAATGAAAAGAAGTTGGATGTCCTGGCCCTAAGCGAAACAAAGCTGAAGGGGGTAGGCGAGTTTCAGTGGGGAGAAATAAATGGGATTAAGTCAGGAGTATCTGAGAGAGTTAGAGCTAAGGAAGGGGTAGCAATAATGTTGAAGGATCAGTTATGGAAGGAAAAGAGGGAATATGAATGTGTAAATTCAAGGATTATGTGGATTAAAATAAGGGTCGGATGCGAAAAGTGGGTCATAATAAGCGTGTATGCACCTGGAGAAGAGAGGAGTGTAGGGGAGAGAGAGATTTTGGGAGATGTTAAGCGAATGTATAGGAACTTTTGAACCAAATGAGAGAGTAATTGTGGTAGGGGACCTAAATGCTAAAGTGGGAGAAACATGCAGAGAGGGTGTAGTAGGTAAGTTTGGGGTGCCAGGTGTAAATGATAATGGGAGCCCTTTGATTGAACTTTGTATAGAAAGGGGTTTAGTTATAGGTAATACATATTTTAAGAAAAGAGGATAAATAAGTATACAAGATATGATGTAGGGCGTAATGACAGTAGTTTGTTGGACTATGTATTGGTAGATAAAAGACTGTTAAGTAGACTTCAGGATGTACATGTTTATAGAGGGGCCACAGATATATCAGATCACTTTTTAGTTATAGCTACAGTGGGAGTAAAAGGTAGATGGGATACAAGGAAAATAGAATCAGTAAGTAGAGAGAGGTGAAGGTTTATAAACTAAAAGAGGAGGCAGTTAGGGTAAGATATAAACAACTATTGGAGGATAGATGGGCTAGTGAGAGTGTAGGCAATGGGGTTGAAAATGTATGGGGTAGATTTAAAAATGTAGTGTTAGAGTGTTCAGCAGAAGTTTGTGGTTACAGGCGAGTGGGTGCGGGAGGGAAGAGGAGCGATTGGTGGAATGATGATGTAAAGAGAGTAGTAAGGGAGAAAAGTTAGCATATGAGAGGTTTTTACAAAGTAGAAGTGATGCAAGGAGGGAAGAGTATATGGAGAGAAAAGAGAGGTTAAAAGAGTGGTGAAGCAATGTAAAAGAGAGCAGATGAGAGAGTGGGTGAGATGTTATCAGCAAATTTTGTTGAAAATAAGAAAAAGTTTTGGAATGAGATTAATAAGTTGAGGAAGCCTAGAGAACAAATGGATTTGACAGTTAAAAATAGGAGAGGAGAGTTATTAAATGGAGAGTTAGAGGTATCGGGAAGATGGAGAGAATATTTTGAGGAGTTGTTAAATGTTGATGAAGACAGGGAAGCTGTGATTTCGTGTGTAGGGCAAGGAGGAATAACATCTTGTAGGAGTGTGGAAGAGCCAGTTGTGAGTGTAGGGAAGTTCGTGAGGCAGTGGGTAGAATGAAAGGGGTAAAACAGCTGGGATTGATGGGATAAAGATAGAAATGTTAAAAGCAGGTGGGGATATAGTTTTGGAGTGGTTGGTGCTATTATTTAATAAATGTATGGAAGAGGGTAAGGTACCTAGGGATTGGCAGAGAGCGTGTATTGTTCCTTTGTATAAAGGCAAAGGGGACAAAAGAGAGTGCAAAAATTATAGGGGAATAAGTCTGTTGAGTGTACCTGGTAAAGTGTATGGTAGAGTTATTATTGAAAGAATTAAGAGTAAGACAGAAAGTAGGATAGCAGATGAACAAGGGGGCTTTAGGAAAAGGGAGGGGTGTGTAGACCAAGTGTTTACAGTGAAACATATAGGTGAACAGTATTTGGATAAGGGTAAAGATGTTTTGTGGCATTTATGGATTTGGAAAAGGCGTATGATAGGGTAGATAATGGGGCAATGTGGCAGATGTTGCAGGTGTATGGAATAGGAGGAAGGTTACTGAAAGCAGTGAAGAGTTTTTATGAGGATAGTGAGGCTCAGGTTAGAGTGTGTAGGAGGGAAGGGGACTATTTCCCAGTAAAAGTGGGCCTTAGACAAGGATGTGTGATGTCACCGTGGTTGTTCAATATATTTATAGATGGGGTTGTAAGAGAAGTGAATGCGAGGGTCTTGGCAAGAGGTGTTGGGCTAAAAGATAAAAGCAAATACAAAGTGGGAGTTGTCACAGTTGCTTTTTTCTAATGACACTGTGCTTTGGGAGATTCTGAAGAGAAGTTGCAGAGGTTGGTGGATGAATTTGGTAGGGTGTGTAAAAGAAAATTGAAAGTGAATATAGGAAAGAGTAAGGTGATGAGGATAACAAAAGAATAGGTGACGAAAGATTGGATATCAGATTGGAGGAGAGAGAGTATGGAGGAGGTGAATGTATTCAGATATTTGGGAGTGGACATGTGGCGGATGGGTCTATGAAGGATGAGGTGAATCATAGAATTGATGAGGGAAAAGGGTAAGTGGAGCACTTCGGAGTCTGTGGAGACAAAGAACCTTGTCCATGGAAGTAAAGAGGGAATGTGAGTATAGTTATACCAACGCTCTTATATGGGTGTGAAGCATGGGTGATGAATGTTGCAACGAGGGAAGGCTGGAGGCAGTGGAAATGTCATGTCTGAGGTCAATGTGTGGTGTGAATATAATGCAGAGAATTCGAGTTTGGAAATTAGGAGGAGGTGCGGGATTACCAAACGATTGTCCAGAGAGCTGAGGAGGGGTTGTTGAGGTGGTTTGGACATGTAGAGAGAATGGAACGAGACAGAGCGACTTCAGAGTGTATAAATCTGTAGTGGAGGGAAGGCGGGGTAG
>WNWK01050324.1:0-12877 GCA_009830355.1 Cherax destructor | reverse complement strand
GATGGTGCTTGGAGACGTGCCCGGTGTTATACTCACCCAAGATTTTTCCTTTGGTGGGTTTGCAGTCTTTACCTTGCCTGCTCCTGTGGTCTTTTTTGCCTTCCCCGATTTCGACTTTGTTTGCTTAAACGAACCCCCAGTTGCGGGACCACGTCCCCAGCCTGCCGGTCCTTTGTAGTCCTCCTGATCCTCATCTGTTTAACCCCCTAAACCCCACATCATCGGAACAGAGACATTTTAGTCTATCCCTTCCATCTTGTCATTCACATATACCAAGAATACACGGCCTGGGGCCCCGCTCTCCGGCCCATGTGATCCCCAATTACCGACTCGTTTTCCCCCCCTGCGGTTTTCTGATCCATTGCAGTGCCCTTCCTGTTATATGCCTGACCTCTAGCTTCTGCAGGGCTTATAAAGGCCTTTTGCAGTCCAAAAAATGCAGAACCCCTTCCTCTTTTTCTTCTTTCTTCGTGTTTTGTTGTTTTGGTGTGTGTGTGTGTGTGTGTGTGTGTGTGTGTGTGTGTGTGTGTGTGTGTGTGTGTTTTATCCCTAGTTGTGGTTGCTGGGGCGAGGGCTCCTGGCCCCGCCCCCCACTGGCCCTACTGGGCCCTTTCCCCCTGCGCCATGAGCTTTATCATCCTCTTCCTAAAGCTGTGAATGGATCCTGCCTACACATTTTTAAACTATTCCACTTCCTGACAACTCTGTGATTGAAAAATACTTCCTTAACATCCCTGTGATTCATCTGAGTCTTAATTTCCCAACTGTACCCCTTTTGCTGTGTCCCATCTCTGGAACATTTGTCTCTGCCACCTTGTCAATTCCTCTCAGTATTTTATATGTCGTTACTTCCCCTCTATCTTCCTGTTTCCCCAGTGTCGTCGGTGTTTCCCTTAACCTCCCTCGTAGGACACCCCCCTTAGTTTGGGGACTAGTCTTGTTGCAAACATTTCCTTTCTTGTTTTTTACGTGTTGGCTAGGTGGGGTTTCCCAAACTGGTGCTGCATACCCAATATTGGCCAACTAACATTAAAGGGGTCCTTTTTACTCCCTATTTGTACTCACCATTTGTGGTTGGGGGCAGTCAGCCCCGGCCCCCCCTCTTCACTGTTGCTACTGGTCCTTTCTCCCTGCTTCGAGCTTTATAAACCTCGTCAAAAATTTAGGTTCCTCCCCCACTACGCACTTTCGGCTATTTCTTCCACAACTCTTTTAAATACTTCCTAACATCCCTTTGACTCAAGGGCTTCAACCCTTGTGACCCCCGTTTTTGCCCCCCTCTGGAACATCTTGCTCTGTCCCCTTATCATTCCCATTTTTTTTTATGTCTTATCAGGCTCCCCAACCTCCGTCCTAGTGTCGTCAGGCCGATTTTCCCCTTTAAACCTTTTTTCGTAGGACGTCCCCCCTTGATCTGGGACTGTTTTGTTGCAAACCTTTTTACTTTCTCTAATTTTGATTTGACCAGGTGTGGGTTCCAAACTGGGTGCATACTCCAGTATGGGCCTCACGTATATTTTTTTATATTTTAGAAACAGGGGACAAAGCACATAGCAAAATAATACATATCCAAAAAAATCAAATTATCCCAAAATGACACAAAGTACTACAATTTTAAAAAATTTAATCATAAATATCAGAACATAAAAACACAATTAGATAATATTAAAAACAAAATATATATAAAATTTTTCCACGGGAGGATTATTTCCAAATTCACACTTTCTATCAAACAATGGGCAAACTTGACAAACGTTTACCCGGGGTTCATGTATAAGAATTAATGTTCAAAATACACAAAACCCATCAATACATATCCAAGAAACTCAATACCGCCCAAAAACATTAACACAAAAATATATATAAACAATTGTTTTCACATCATGGGGATTGCAATAAATTAGACACCTTTATTCAAATGCGTAAAATATCTACATTAAAGTCCCATGACACACCCCTGATTCCCGGTGCATGCCGCACTATAAGAACCCCCTTTCCCTTCTCCAGATCTTTTGATCTTTCTGATGGAAACCCTATCATGTAATTGAACAGAGCTCACACACTGTAAATACACACCACACAGAAAAGCGACACTTATTACACAATTACCCTTTGAATTGTACCACCTCTTTTCCCACCTCTATCCGTCTCACACTCACCCCTTGAAAACGGAAACCAGCCCGTCTCTACCTCTACCTTTCGCCCTTTAACTCCCACACTGTGAGGGCCCCTGAAAATTTCCCGGAGATCCACCTCCCTTTTCCCCCCAATCTCTTTAGTTCGACATTTAGTCCTATAAAACCCAGCTATCATCATCTTAATGGCTCAGCAGCCCCACCTGACGCATCGCCCATGAATAATAAATTCAGACCAAATACATACTGCCCTTGGATCCGCTTTATCCATACCATCACATCCAAACTCAAACCCCTAGCACCGAAATGACCCCCCAGCAATCCTAACACATGACTAAACCCACCCGCACCGCCCCAACCTATCGCAGAAATAACTACATGACAAGCAGTCGCTTCCCCCTACACAACGCACAACTACTCCCCCCCCCACTAATCCCCTAGTATGCAACAATGCCCAGATGGAAGTATGCTATGCAGAAACTTATAAACTACCTCCCCGCACTCCTCGGATCAATCCTAGCTTCTCAACAATCCCCACACTACACCCAACATACATAGTATACATTTCTACCACCGCACCACCCTTCCCTTTCCCCACCCCATCCAACACCCTGGCTCACCTTCCCCGGGTCCTAACCACTAACATAAATCGAATCATCCTCACAGTCCTTTAACTCCTACCCTTCCACCATCGACCTATATCCTCATGAATCCTCCGCCAGCCAGCCTCTCCTCCCTCTTTCCCTCATAACACCTTTCACATACACACTTTTAACGCTCGATGCAACGAATAAGCCCCAGCTCCCCTGGCGATGGGGAGCGAGACCACCCCCCTACTTAACCACTCACAACCTGGAACTCCCATATAAATCTCATTATTCTTCCCAGGAACCTACGCACATCACAACCCACCAGTGGATATACTGACCCCACATGCCACACTCTACTATAGATCAATACATTTACTCACTATCGCCCTCTGATGTAAAGTTAAATCGCCGCTCTCATACTCGGACAATCGACTTAACACCCCATCCATCACCCTCTTCGAATTCACCACCTCGCCTCCTCACACACCTCATGTATATTACACCGCAAATTTTCAACCTATCCACAAGTTTCCCACTGCCACAACTCCCATCCCCACCCTCCTCCCCACCTCCATGTACAATGATTTCTCTTCATTTATTTTCATACCTGTTGTTCTCTCCAAAAACCCCACCACCTCCCCACTGCCCCTAAATCCCGCCTATCCCTAATTCAAACTGTGGTGTCATCCACATATCCCACAATACCCACTCCCTTACCCTATCGACCACATTTCCTCAAGACATCTCCCTTATTCTCTCCTATAGAGGGGATCCTGAACACAGGCAACAACAACTGCGAAATAGGACACCTCTGCCTCAATCCCCTTGCCATTTCAATATGTCTCCCTAAAAACTATTCACCTGCACACGCACACGCGCCTCTCATATAACGACTGTGCCTATCCCACCACTTCAGCCCCGAACCCTGCCATCTCATGAATCTCCACAATGCCTCACGGTGAACACTATCATATGCGGCCCTCCACCTAATGCTAAAACTCAGCCTCCTCTTCCATCCGATTCCAGTCAATGAAATCCCTGATACGCCCGTGTCCCTCATACATTGATCTGCCGAACTTCATACTGTCCTCATCTATCACCTCCAACCACACTTCAGACGATTCCCAATATTTTTTGCGAGATCTTATAATCACAGCACATTAGGGTAAGCACTGTAATCGGTAATGATACACACGGTGTTCTGCTTCCGGCACCAGCACCGCACACCTGTCCGCTGTATGTCCCTAATACCTTTCTATGCTTCTATTTCATTAAACAAAACTACTAAAACCCTTCAACACTCCCCAATTTTCCACATAAAACTCACAAGGTAAACCATCTAAACCTGGGGACTTGCATGCACATGCCCATTACAGCCCTCCATACTTTCCTCTCTGTTATCAACCCTCCAACTCTCCCCTATTATCATCGTCCAACCTTGCCACTCGCACTTCTCCCATCACATGTAACGCTCTCGTCAATATCCTCCCATCGACTACCAAAAACGCATCTATATATCCACTCATTCCCTCTGTTGTCCACAAACATCTGACCTCCTATAACGCCAGGTCCTTCCTCACCACAACATTCATTGTGCTTCATAGCCTTTCACGTCGCTGCTCACGCAAACACAGGCAGATGGCCTATTCTCTCACATCACCCTTCCAATCTCCATCCACCTCGCCCATCAAATGCATATTTTGGATGTCCCTGATCTGCTCCTTCAAACCCTCAATTATTTGTACGGGATAGGTCTCCTAACCCCTACATGACATTCCTTAATTGCTCTTCCAAATACCTCTGCAACTCATACGATAACCTGCCTTTCCCTCCCACACCCAATATAAAACCCTTAATGCGTACCTTAGCCACTGTATCCTACCAAGAAATCACATCTCGCCCACTTCCCCATCCTCCCACAAATTTTCCCACAACTCTGCAAAACCCTCCTTCCCCCCATTTAAGCAAACCTACATTCAACTTCCAATACCCCCATATCTCCTAGGCAACCATCCCACGCCAAATTCACTAATACCCCAAGATGATCCGAGAATGCCATGTCCACAGTTTCAAATTCTGCACCTCAACCGCCGATTCGCATATTTCTATCCACCTTGGCATATCCTTTCCCACAAAAGTATATTCACTTCCACTCCTTTACATCTCGCAACCCCACTCCATAGAGCAGGTCCTCCACGATCCTACCACTGCCCCGCTCCCCGGGCTCCACACCCTCGCTGACTAGTCACACACCCCAGTCCCCACCTACACCGACACTACTGCATCGACCGCAGGTGATACACTAGCTCATCCTCACAAACCTACTTTTAACTCCCCATCACCTCTGCTGGCCCATATCACTCATAAAACCTCAGCGTTCCCTACCCATAAGCCCCCTCAACTCGAACAATCTACCATCCCCGCTCACTTCCCAATGGTTTCACAACAAACGGGTTTTTCCGAATCAAACAGCTGTCTCCTCCTTTCAACCTACATGTATACCTAACATACACGATATACCCTGCTATGACCAACTCATACCTATCTTATAATTGTGCTCCTGCACACAGTTTTACATCCACCTGATAGCGCCCCAAAATCCTCCCTAACCCCCTCTTCCGCACATTACACAAACCATTAACATTGACCGTTAGACCCCGGGAATAATACAAAGGTGGTTTTCCTTGATACTCTGCCCTTTATGACTCATTTTTGAATTCTCACTTGGAATGCCCTGCATTCTCGCAGGCCTTTGCCCTTTTAGGCCCCACACCACCCTCATGTACCACAGCTGCCCACAGCTTTTGCCAGGCTTTTGCGCTGGTGTTAGCACATCCTCTTGGATCCGACATTACAGCTGCCCTGTTCCTCGACCCTAGGTCCACCTGCATGTCAGCCACATGCCCCTCCTCCGCATGAACATCCACTTCCACAACTCCTGTCTGTATGAACTTCCGCCATTGCCCCACCACTCGCCTGAACGCACCTCACAGCTGCAGTCTTTGACTCCAGACCAAGGCCCTGTCCACGCCTCCTCCGTCATACTGATGATGTCCTCCACCAAGTGATCGTGGATTCCCGCCATCACCTTCCACCCCTCAGCGACGCCGCACCGCCCACAGCGGATCTCCCACTCATAGGCGAATTGTCAGGAAGGGTGACACAGGCCGACACTTGCAAGTCGTCCTGCCCTCCCACCTCTCCCCGCTCGGCGCTCCTATTCGCCCTCAGACTACAGTCATCCTGCTGCGTAGTCCACTGCTGCCTGCTATGCTGGTAAGGGAGCACCTCTGGCTCCCTGCCTCTCAGTCACACAAGGCCGCCATGTGTCCATATCCTCACATAGGCGACACGTCCGTTGTTGGCCCGCATATGTACAAAAACTTGCGTGCGAAATTCTCTAATATTATAAGACGGGATGGGGTACTGAGAGACATTTCAAACATAAGACCCATCCGCAGCTCCTCATATGGGCCCCCGGGCCCCAAAGTCCTTGTGTTGCCGCATGAATGGTCCTGATTTATCAAACACTGATGTCATGTCCATTGAATCGCCTCAAAAGGCACATTGAACCTTTTTTCCATGTGTACCTCTGGAGACATCACGAAGTTGCACAGTAACACCTGGGCTTTTTGTACATGCTGCTCCTGGTACTTTTCCACGATTGTCTCGTAAACACTGGTAGCACCAAACTACACAAAAATTCTCTTAATTCCATTCATGGCCACCCCAGACAACATGTCGTTCTCTATACCATAAGTTTCCTAATATGTCAGGCAGAAGCACGGCCATATTCTCTGCAGTCACTGCCCCATGGATCAAGTCCACAAACCGTGTGACCCTTCCTACCACCCAGCGCCATTTGCAACCAAGCTTTGCCAAACGCCACCAGGGAAGACCGCACACGTCCGCTCACCAGCAAGGCTGAGCGACGAATGTCGACACGCATATTTCTCTAGGGACACGATGTAAAAACTTTGTTATTTTTACTCATACAAGATCTGAATGAACATACTCGTGAAATATTCCAAATATACTTTCTGCTTTCCTCTGTTACCTGAGAATAATGCAACTTTCCAGCCGTACATTTACATCAATATCTTGTGGTTTACGCGCTCAGTAAGTGACCACCATTCTTCATTCCTTAAAGTTTAATCGCTGCCTTTCTGCGTCTTTTTCCTGGCATTTCCATCTGGTGACAACACTAGGACAGGAATGACTTAGACTGAGTGAGTGTGAGTTGAATGAATGAATAAAGTTTAGGTAAGATCCTTACGGTGAAAAATAAGTGGGTAAAGTGTAAGAGTAGGTGGTTGAGAGGAAAGCGTTTAGTGGGAGAGATAGTACCAGGGCTTGACCCAGTAGCTAAGCAGATAGTGATCAGAATGGTGCTGGCTTTTGACTTTGTGACTTGGACGCGGCACAGGAGTTCCCTGGTATGAGGGTCGGCAACTTAGACACTGCATGGTACGAGGGCTACTTTCCTACTTTTATTTTTTAAAAACAAAGTGAGTTAGTAAGGGAGTGTACTCACCTAATTGTACCCATCTAATTGTGCTTTATGGTTTTCGTGTTTCAGCTCTGGCCCTCTTCTGTTTGCCGCTACTGCTTTCACTCTATTCTACCTGCATGAGCCCTGTTCTTAAGCTATGTATAGATTTTTCCTCTACCACTTCTCTGTCTAGGTCGTTCCACTTTCTGATCACTCTAAGGCTGAAGAATTATTTCATAACATATCTGTGACTCATCTGCTTTAACGTCCAGCTGTGCTCTCGCGTACCTGAGTCCGCCTTCTAACAAGCTTCCATATCAATTCCTCTGAACACTTTGTACGTTATAATCATGTCACTTCTGGTCCTTCTGTCTTCTAGTATGTCAGGTTTAGCTCTTTTAGCCTCCCCACATAGATCATTGTGAGGGAAAAGTCCATAAATGGGAGTAATGAAAGTGTGAATGCAGTATGGTGATAGTTTGTGTGGTAGTCTGCTTGTTAAGGTAGGGGTGTCTAGCTCCTGCTATTCACCCCCCTCTCCACCTGGTGAGAGGTGAAGTGCGAGGCTTCAGCCAGGGAATTGTCACTTGACTGACCACTCACGACTCCACTGTAAGTCTTCATAGCTACTCCTATCTTATTTTATGTTTAGAGCTTCACTGTTGTTTTATGTTTAGAACTTCACTGTGATTTTATGTTTAGAACTTCACTCGTGATTTTATAGTTAGAACTTCACTGTGATTTTATGTTTAGAACTTCACTGTGATTTTATGTTTAGAACTTCACCTGTGATTTTATGTTTAGAACTTCACTCGTGATTTTATGTTTAGGAACTTCACTGTGATTTTATGTTTAGAACTTCACTGTGATTTTATGTTTAGAACTTCACTGTGATTTTATGTTTAGAACTTCACTGTGATTTATGTTTAGAACTTCACTGTGATTTTATGTTTAGAACTTCACTGTGATTTTATGTTTAGAACTTCACTCGTGATTTTATGTTTAGAACTTCACTCGTGATTTTATGTTTAGAACTTCACTCGTGATTTTATGTTTAGAACTTCACTGTGATTTTATGTTTAGAACTTCACTGTGATTTTATGTTTAGAACTTCACTCGTGATTTTATGTTTAGAACTTCACTGTGATTTTATGTTTAGAACTTCACTGTGATTTTATGTTTAGAACTTCACTGTGATTTTATGTTTAGAACTTCACTCGTGATTTTATGTTTAGAACTTCACTCGTGATTTTATGTTTAGAACTTCACTCGTGATTTTATGTTTAGAACTTCACTGTGATTTTATGTTTAGAACTTCACTCGTGATTTTGGGAACTTAATTTTGCCCTGCCTTGGCATATTGAAAGTAAATTGTTTCACTCTCACCATTTCTTTTAAAGGCCTATGCCTACTATGAGAGTGATTATAGAGTGGTGAGTAATTGTCTTTTGATTTCTTTCCAGCCTTATGAACCAGCGAGGGTCATCTGCCAAAGCAGAGTGGACTGGCAGGAAGTATTCAAGTGAGAACCAGTTAACCACCAAACTGTTCCCCTTCAACTGTGGTTCCTCCAGCTACAATCGAAAACCCAGGCATCTGTGATTCACCCGTGGACGACACCTGAGTCCCTGATACCTGGTTAACAAGTTTTCTAATTGATGGGAAACCGATTATTGGGAAAATCCGTCGACCGAGGGGGGTGTTGACACTTTCACGATCCATTAACAGAAGGAAAACTTCCGAGCGTGTTAAGAACATCGACACGTCTATACCATCTGTACATAGTAGGAACAAAATCTTCATTTTATTTATTTTTTCATTTTCTTTTTAAAATAGGATTTTGATATTCATATTTAAGTATTTACTATTTTCATTTCTTTCTATTTAAATAAAGTGCTTATTTTCATTATTGTCTTTTTCTTTCAATTTTCCTAAGAAGGAATTCTACAACCTTCACAATCATCCCTCGGCTCTTGGACTTGTTTCTGAAACCACATTTTTTCTGGCTTCTCATGCTTAACCAGATGTGGTTTCATATTGGCACCACATACCCAGGATGGGCCTGACATATGCCGTAAGGGCGTGAATGTCCTTGTTGCCAATGTCTCGTTTGCTTAAAGGTTATTGTGGTGATGTGTTACCCAGGTTAAATGCTGGGAACTTGCCTTTGTTCACTGAGTCTGTGTACACAGTAAAAGTCAATTGTGACAGACTGAAGAGCCCAATAAGGTTCATCTACTAATGAGGGGTTAGAATGAATTTGTTCCAACTTTCCCGGTATTGTGATTATTCTTTGCGAAATCAGTAGTAGGTTCCCATGATGACTGTGTTGGGATGCCATGCACTTCAAGACTGTTGGTATTATGACTAAAATATCGTCCACGTCCCACATCTGGAGATTCACTCGAAACTCAAGAAGTATAACATATGATATACTCGTTAAGTCCACAAATCCTTGGTTACAGGAATTTGTAAAATCACAAACCCTTGGAGGAGGGCACGGTCATTTGCATTTGTGATTAAGGCAGGACGTTGAAACGATCTTATCCTTATAAACGAGTGCCCTCACCAGCAAGGAGGTCACATCAGTGTTTAAGGTCGAAATGTAGTCAAAACTCCTGGCAGCTTTGCGAGGGTTCCCAAAGATCAAGTGATGGATCGGGAGAACATTATACAGCAACCAGGGGAACCGGTTTGTTTGCCGAGCCATGAAAGATAAACATTATGTTTGCAAATCTTAGGTAAATCATAGTCGTGCTGATCGGGAGTTGATAGGGAGAGTTTTCCTAATATGCTATAAATCTTGAGACGAAAGTAATCAGTCTCCTTCCAGTTTTTCATTTTTTTTCATTACTTATAATAAATTTGATGTTTAACAAATGTTAGTCTGGTTCTTAAACTGATTTCCTTCATTTTTTACAGAACAAGAAAGTTTAGTAAACAACGAAACTGGTTGTGAATATGCCAAATAGCAACACTACCTTCATTTTCGTTAAAGAAAACCAACTTTAGAGATTTGAGCAGCAGAAGAAAGAAATTTAAAATAACTGAAAAAAATGAAATAATCTGTTTGCTGCACAAGAACATTTAAAAGCAGCATTTAACATTGGTAAATAATCAAGTAAAGAAATAGTAGATGGGAAAGTTAGAAATATACCTGGCCTCAATCATTTTTAAAGAAGGAGAATATAACTCTTTAGCCTTTAACCCCCTTCCTCCACCCAACATCACCCATGCAAATGTGACCAATGTTTGACTAACGGCCAAGACACGCAGCAAGACAGGGAGCTAAGACACGCCTAAGACACGCAGCTAAACACACGCAGCTAAGACACGCAGCTAAGACACGCAGCTAAGACACGACCCAAGACACGCAGAAGCAACGCAGCTCAGTGACGTCGGCAGTCAAGAAGGCAGACATGTAAGTGTGGCAAGCAACTATGGGAAACAAGAAAATGGGGATATGGGAGAAGATAGTGCTTTTTACAAGGACATAGTTTTTTTTATCCACAGACATGCCTACAACTGTGGAAAGAAAATTAAACCTTTTTCCTAATATTTATTTAGGCTGAAAAATTTAAGAGCCGTCTTTTTGTTTTTAAACCATTAGTGGTCTTATCTGTTCAAGGAAATTTTTGTTTAATGAAGGTTTAGGGCGGAGAAATCGATAGTGACTCCTGGTTACAAAGTAACGATTGTTGCCATGCCACAGTGTGGGCATGGCGGCCACAGTGAGAGTATGTCTAGTGCCACATTGTAATGTCTAGTGCCCATATTGGGGGCACTAGACATGCCACTCCCCGAAAGCCATCCCACACTGTGGCATGGCTTGAACAATCAGTTGCACTTTAAAACAGGGAATCACTATCTGAATGTTCGTACCAGCACAAACAATAACGCAATCATCCATATATTGGAAACAAAATTTTGAGGCAGAACTACGATAAGAACTAATGGTTATTAGAAACAAAGAGACATAGTACAATCCCGGTACACTTTTCAGCCTGAAATAAATATTGGGAAAAGCAGTGTTGATTTAGACAAAATTGTATCTGCCAAAAGATTTTTTGAAAATCGGCAGTGGCTCTTTAGTTTTTAAATGGGCTTGGGAGGAGCAGGATAAGATGTTGTAAGACGGCGTTATGTTTTTTCATAGTCGAAAAAGACTGTCACCACAAAATAGCTGCAGAAACAGCATCGCTGGGGTATACGGTTTAAAATGGATTAAGAATTGTTTGAAATGACCCCCGTTATATGAAAAATGATGGGTCCCAAATTCCCCTTTTTTAAAAAGGGTAAATGATTTATGTTACATGAGTGCAAGTGAGAAGGAGGCAAACATATGTCATGAGGACAGCTGCCTTTGGGGGTTACACCAGACAAAAATTTAAAAACAAGAAGTGTAATAAAATTAATAGTGTTGGGGCCCGTGTGAAAGGTGACACCAGAGGAGACCCCCAATCTTGTCTCGGGGAAAGGCAGAAAACAGGCGGTTTCGCTGTAAAAATTTTTAAAAAAAAAAAAACAAGAGTTAAGCCATACCAGGTACATTTCTCTGATCGTAAAAGTTAAAATACATCTGGCCAATGTCATAACCATTTAAAATAGGTGCCCATCAGATGGTTAAGAATTTGCACTTTTCCCACTGCAATCATCTGTAATCTTTTGACTAAAATTTGTTCAAATTATTCTGAAGTTCATTGTTGTCTTCCTTTTTAAAATATTTCACTTTTTTTTTTTTTACCTCTGCAAATTTATTCATGTACTTTTTATTCCCCCATTAATTTCCGGTCTGGAGTCTGGGGAAACGTCCAGTTTAATTATTTAGGTGGGACACTATGATGAAGTTATTTTACCCTACCTAAAAAATTTTTAGCGTTCAAAAATGAAGCCCATAACTGATCCTGGAGACCGCCCTTATGATTGACCCATTCTGATTTTATCCCGTGTGACTTTGTGGGGCCCAAATCGGACCGAAACTGTCGTAAGCCCTTTTTTTTATATGTGCGGGGTTTGTGTGTTTTATCCCATTTATTAACATAAAAAAAATATGGAACACTGTGACTTACCCTACATTGTAAAAAAACACTTTTCAAAAACCAACCTTCTCAATACTTTCTTTTTACCAAGGGACCTTTAAAAAAAGTTGTTTTTTTGCCAATTCCTGTCTTCCACTCTCCAACCCATATCATTTTTATCTGAGAAGCAGACAACAGCACACCGCCCAGCGGTCCACACCCGGGGAAGTCCTTTTCCCCCCCAAAACCGTCCAGTACTACCATTAGCCAAACACTTTTGGTCAGCCCGGCCCAGCAACTTTCCCCCCACCTTCAACCAACGCTATTTCAGCTGGGGTTGGCCGGCCCATTTCTCCATTCTTTTTTCCCCCCACCCACTTATCTTCCCTTTTTTCCCAAACCGCTTTTTCCCCCATTTTCTTACCTGAGAGTCTTCGTTCTTCACCAACAACTTCGATTTAAAATTTGGGGGGACTACACCTATTCTTCCCTATTCTTTCAACAATTCAAATCACTTATTCTAACTCCCCCAAATCTGAGTTTTTCTAAGTCATAAAAAAATTTTTTGAGTTCTTTCCGGTTGATATTTCAGTAACTATTTTAAACCCATTTATTTTTGTCTGCCTTTTTCCCCTTTATTCC
>WNWK01050323.1:0-12877 GCA_009830355.1 Cherax destructor | reverse complement strand
TTTCGTTCTTTCCCGGTTGAGAGCCTCTATGTAGAAGCGAACATTCCATCCTTGTCCGATCGTCGAGATGCACATTGCATTCGCTATTATGTTCGCTCTCATGACCTCCGCAATCCTTCCATGTATAGGATTGTTACAGATGTTAGTAGGCGCTCTTTATTTGTTCGTCGCCCCTGCTTACTTCGTCCCTTTTCTCTTCGTCTACATTCACTCGTGTCTTCCCTTCAGCTCCCACCTCTATATGTTCATGTGACATCTCCCTTTTCCCTACCCCCTTGGGAAGTTCCTGCTGTCCGTGTCTGTTCTATTCCTCTACCTTGCCTTGAAAGCCCAACTACCTACGGCGGCTTCTCGCTCTTTCTTTCTAGACCACTTCCGTTCTCATTCCCATGCCATCGCAGTATACACCGATGGTTCAAAGTCATCTGACGGCGTCGGATTCGCAGCAGTGTTTCCGGACAGCGTTGTACGAGGGCATCTATTACCCTCGGCTAGCATATTTACGGCTGAATTGTATGCCATTCTTGTGGCACTTATCCGTATTGCATCTATGCCTGAGTCACCATTTGTGGTCGTTTCAGACTCCCTTAGTGCTTTACAGGCTATCCGTAAAATTGATACACCTCACCCCCTAGTTCTTCGTATCCACCTTTGGTTACGCCGTATCTTTAGCAAGCATAAAGATATTGTTTTTTGTTGGGTCCCTGGTCATGTTGACGTACAGGGCAATGAACAGGCAGACACTGCTGCGCGGTCAGCAGTACATGACCTTCCAGTTTCATATAGAGGTGTTCCTTTCACGGACTATTTTGCGGTCATTGCTACCCACCTTCGCACCCGTTGGCAACAACGCTGGTCTGACCTGCTGAATAACAAACTTCATTCTATTAAACCGGTTATAGGTTTCTGGCCTTCTTCTTGTCACCAATGTCGAGGTTGGGAGACTACTCTCTCCCGTCTTCGCATCGGCCACACTCGTCTTACTCACGGGTATCTCATGGAGAGGCTCCCTGCCCCTCTCTGTGAGCATTGTCAGGTTCCAGTGTCTGTTCGACATATCCTGTTGGACTGCCCACTCTATCAACGAGCACGCATAATTTACCTTCAACGACGTCTTCGCTCTGCGGCCCTTTCTTTACCTTCCCTTCTTGCAGATGGACCCTCCTTTAATCCTGACTCTCTTGTTGACTTTTTGACAGAAACTGACTTACTACACAAACTCTGAAGATTATACCTCTAGCACCTCCCTCAGTCCCTTCTACCTCGATCTCTTGCTACCCTCCTCCCCTGCACTACCCACCGTCATCTAGCACTCCATACCCTACTAATCGTCCATCTCCCTCTTACAACTCACTCTCCCTGCATCCTACAATAACCTGCAGCGCTGTATAACCCCTGTGGTTTAGCGCTTCTATTTGATTATAATAATAATAATATGTAATAAAAGTATTATGTATTAAAAGTATTATGTAATGAAAGTATTTGCCATGTGATAAAAAAACAAAAATCAGGTGTTTTATGACTGTCCTGCAAAATCCGCATCCGCCCGGATGTCAAGATGTGACATCCGTAATCTGCATCCGCCCGGATGTCAAGATGTGACATCCGTAATCCGCATCCGTATTTTACTGTAAGCAGATATCCGCATCCGTATTTTACTGTAAGCAGATATCCGCATCCGCATCCTTATTTTACTGTAAGCAGATATCCGCATCCGCAAAATGAGTAAGACATCCGTATACACATCCTCATACCGGATATCTAAATTTTTCACATCCGATACATCCCTAGATTGAAGGAACCGTCTCACAAGAGTTTTGGAGACTGAATCATCAACTTTTATACTGGCCACATCTGCAGTAACACTATAGCCAACCACAGCCACCTGAGTCACCAGCGGACCCCACCTGAGTCCATGACTCTTGGTCAACATACGAGTTTAGAAAACATCTGTCACATCCATCAAACAAGTGCTTGTTGCCACCGTCATCGATTAAGTGAATACCAGCAAGGAGTTCAGGAAAGTGTATCAGCTTATGTGCCAAGAACATCGACACGTCCAATTTCATCTGTAAAAATTAGATGTTGCAACGTAGTCTTATTTGTCTATTTTTATTTTTCATTTTTATTCACGATAGGGTTTGTTTGCTGTTCATGTATAAGCTTTTATTTCATAAATCTTTCTATTCAATAAAGTGCTTATTTTTTGTTATTTTTGTCTTTTTCTATTCTTGGTAATTTTCCTAAGGAGGAACCAGCCTTGGTTCATCTTGGTAATGCAAGATTGAACCGAGTTTGAGTATAACCTTCGCAATCAGTTTTGTCTTTTTTTTTTTACTTTTTTTTACGTAATTGTTCGTCATTCATTGATTTGTGATGGTGTTATAGTTTACAGTTCATTAAAAACAAAATAAGAATGTTTTCATGCATATTTAACATTAACTAACACATGTTAACTTCACGGTGGTGCGAGGGATGGCTGGCAATAACATGTTTGTTGTGACGTTCTTCACATTGTGTTCATAATGCTGACTCAGCCTTAAAAAAGCATTGAGTTGTTAATGCTCAGCATTAGCTCGCTGCTCAGCATTAACAACTCGCTGCTCAGCATTAACAACTCGCTGCTCAGCATTAACAACTCGCTGCTCAGCATTAACAACTCGCTGCTCAGCATTAACAACTCGCTGCTCAGCATATTTTAGCAAAAAAATATTTTTTTCAGGAAATGCTTGAAAAATGCTTGAATCGTAGAAATATGCAATAAATAAATTAACGTTTTAGATAATTTTTCAATGTTTTAAATAATTTACATATATTTTTAAAAATCTCAGTAAGTCATGAAAATAAATATTTAATTCATATTTTTAAAAATACGAAACATTAAAAAACTCAAAGTATGCAAAAAATGGTATTTTATTGCATATTTCACCGATTTTAGAGTGGTTTGCGGAAATCCCCACCAATCTTCATGTCCACATCACTTTCCTTTGCACGGTGGATGTCCACCTCTATGACCCTAAGCGAGAAATGGTCCACCGATTGTTCCACAACGTCCCCAACCACCCACGGGTCCAAGTCCTCCAAAGTAGGCAACCCAGCTTCAAGACGGTGGACCTCTGCCATATTCTGAGTGCTTAATATCTCGCTAAGAACTATCTGAAGGGAAGTATTCAGGGTCTCTTCACGGTCTCGAGGCTCTACTGCCTCAACCTCCACACCTTCCTGCGACACCGTCGGAAGTATGGTACACACCTCGGCGTCTCACTAAGTGGTACCTTACCAGAAAATTCCACAACACTCGTCACTTCTTTTCCCTCTGGTGATATCACCTTGTTCGCCACCTCCTCCATAAGCCAAGTTGAATGGCGTGCTTCCTGCTTTCAATTACAAATAGCAGCTATGTGATCAAACTTCCCGCATATGCGGCAAGTACGTTGCTGACCACTATGTGTCACAAAGACCTGGGTGCGAAAATCCTCCAAAACCACGAAGGAGGGTATAGGGTATTTCAGCGACATTTTCAGTGAAAATGACCTCTCTGGCAAGCCGGCATAGAGACCATCTGTCCACTTTCCAATGGTGACCTGGTGGATGGTGCCATAAGCACCAAAAACACAACGAAGGTCGTCTTCTAAAGCCTCAAAGAGCACGTTATGTACACGTACCCATGTGTAGTGATGTGATACATCCCGTAGGCATACCTCCACCACCGCGTTGACGTCCAATCATAACTCTTCATATTTGTCAACAAGCCTCTCATACATACTGGCAGTCGTCAATTTGACAAAGATGCATTTTGCTCCATTGAGCACCACTCAATACAGGTCACTATTGTCAAGATGATAAGTATCTCAGGATCTTCGGAAGTAGAACAGAAGCCGTCGTCCCGTAAATGGAACAATGTAGAAGCTCTATGCAGTGTTTACCATCCTTCTAATTGCTTGCACCAACTTGTAATTGCCAGTCAGCTAGGTAAGAGGTGAGAGCTCAAAGGCAGGTGTCCGCACAGTCCAAGGTCTGCACGATGAATGAAGGACTTTTACCGGGTTTTTGAAAAATATATAAATTATTTACAAACATTGAAAAATTACCTAAGAGGTTATTTTATTGCGTAATTTGACGATTCAAGTCCTTTTTCAAGCATTTCCTGATTTTTTTTTTTTGGCTAGAAAAATATGTTAAAATGGTATTTTATTGCCTATATATAAGCTACTATAATGTTCATAGGCTTTTATTTGTCATTTCATTGAAATATTAAAAAGAATAAATAGGGTGGGGGTGGGGGTTTGGGATAGATTTGATTTTACTTAGTTTATAAAGTTTGTAATGGTGTGGAAAATGTCGATGGTCACTTGAATTTTGTCAGTTACATAGTGATTTATGTATATTTTGTACAAGGTCTCTTGTCATACAAGTACATTGTATATGTTGTACGAAGACTGAGGTGTTATATATTGTTAGAAGGGATGTCATAAGACATTATATTTATGCTATGTTTCGGATCCATGTTTGTAAAACTGTATGGTTCTTAAATAAAATATATAAAAAAATATATAAGCTACTACGAGAAAAAAAATGAAATTTTGCTTACTTTTCCCATAAAATTCAATTGCAGAAGCAAGTTTGACTAAAATTGTGATTATTTATATATTTTATCTAAAAAAAATCAGGTTTGTCAAAAAAACGTTCAATCCACTCTAAATTGTCGAAATATGCAATAAAATACAATTTTAGGATATTTTTATGAGTTTTTTAATGTTTCACTTATTTTTAAAAATATATGAAATATTCAATAATAATATTTATTTTTAAGTACTTTTACTGAGATTTTTAAAAAATATATGTAAATTATTTAAAACATTGAAAAATTATCTAAAATGTTAATTTATTGCATATTTCGACGAGTCAATGGCTCCTGTAGATTATGGTAATCATGATGTATGTGGCAGTTATTTTCCGAAGAATGTGTAGATATAAAGTGATTTTCTGGTATATTCCCAGTATAATGGGTACATTTCAATATATGTAACTAACAATTTGTTTTTGTACAAGATGTCTTAAATAATAGTATATAAAACAACTTATAAGTGAGCAATGTACCATTAGCATAATAGTGAGGTATTAAATATTATCAAGTAGTGGTACGTTTAGGTATATACAGTGTTGTAGGCTGCCTGGGTTGTTTGTTCTTTATAGATTGTGTTACTGATGTTTTCCATGATATGTTCAATTATATTATGTTTAATTAGGAGGAGTTTTGTTACTGTGTATAGCCACATGAAAGTGGACAGTTTTCACTTGTGTGGGTTTGGAGTGACAGCAATACTGTGATTTTACCATTATATTATATTATATTATGTGACCCTTTCTATTTGTGTAGGACTGACTGTACTTAGGTACAGTGAGTAGGATGTGTTAGGTTAGTTTGTGTTATTGTGAATGATGTATTTAGAGCTTCTATTGGTCATAATGATATATTAATAAAGTATGATGTTGTATTCAGTAGATTGTATAGGGGCAGAGTTATTTCATGTTACATATTAATATATGTATCTACTCATGTATATGAACGTTTTAAATAAAATATAAAAAAGTGCTTAAATATATATATATATTTTTTTATTAACACATCGGCCGATTCCCACCAAGGCAGGGTGGCCCGAAAAAGAAAAACTTTCATCATCATTCACTCCATCACTGTCTTGCCAGAAGGGTGCTTTACACTACAGTTATAAAACTGCAACATTAACACCCCTCCTTCAGAGTGCCGAGCACTGTACTTCCCATCTCCAGGACTCAAGTCCGGCCTGCCGGTTTCCTGAATCCCTTCATAAATGTTACTTTGCTCATACTCCAACAACACGTCAAGTATTAAAACCATTTGTCTCCATTCACTCCTATCAAATACGCACACGCATGCTTGCTGGAAATCCAAGCCCCTCGCACACAAAACCTTTTTTACCCCCTCCCTCCAACCTTTCCTAGGCCGACCCCTACCCCGCCTTCCCTCCACTACAGATTTATACACTCTCGAGGTTATTAGGTTTCGTTCCATTCTCTCTACATGTCCGAACCACCTCAACAACCCCTCCTCAGCCCTCTGGATAATAGTTTTGGTAATCCCGCACCTCCTCCTAATTTCCAAACTCCGAATTCTCTGCATTATATTCACACCACACATTGACCTCAGACATGACATCTCCACTGCCTCCAGCCTTCTCCTCGTTGCAACATTCATCACCCATGCTTCACACCCATATAAGAGTGTTGGTACAACTATACTCTCATACATTCCCCTCTTTACTTCCATGGACAAAGTTCTTTGTCTCCACAGACTCCGAAGTGCACCACTCACCCTTTTCCCATCATCAATTCTATGATTCACCTCATCCTTCATAGACCCATCTGCTGACATGTCTACTCCCAAATATCTGAATACATTCACCTCCTCCATACTCTCTTCCTCCAATCTGATATCCAAATACTATATTTAAAAAATACGTGAAACATTAAAAACTCAGAAATATATGCTAAAATTATATTTTATTGCATATTTCGTCTATTTGGATAGGTTTGAACGCTTCTCTGACAAACCTGATTTATTTAGAAAAAAAATACATAAATTATCACACTTTTAATCAAAATTCCTGCTGCAATTGAATTTTCTTGGAAAAGTAAGGATAATTTTATGACTTATGGAAGGAACTTATAAATAGGCATATTTTTTTTTATTTTATTTAAAACTATGTCTACAATACATACATTAGCATTAACGTATAATTTACTCTAGAGTATAGGATAGGTGTTGATGCTTAGCTAGAGAATAGGATGAGAGTTGGTGCTTAGCTAGAGTATAGGATGGGTGTTGATGCTTAGAACGACTAAAACATTGGTGTTGGTACCCTGAATGTATAGGTCGGGTGTTGGTGCTAAGCTAAAGTATAGGCTTGGTGTTGGTGCTTAGGTAGAGTATATGACGGTTGTTGCAGTGCTTAGCTAGAAGTAAAGGATAGGTGTTAGTGCTCAGCTAGAGTATGGATGGGTGTTGTAGTGTAGCTTGAGTGTTGGACGTGTTGTAGTGCTTAACTAAGAATAGGATGGGTGTTTTAGTCTTACTAGAAAATATGTATTGGTACTAGCTAGCGTATAGGATGGGTGTTAGTGTAGCTACTGTATAGGATGTTTGGTGCTTAGTTAGAATATAGGATGTTTGTTGAGTGCATAGCTAGAGTATAAGATGGGATGTTGTAGTGTTTAGCTAGAGTATAGGATGGGTGTTGGTGCTTAGCTAGGTAAAGGATGGGTGTTGTAGTGTTTAGCTAGAGTATAGGATGGTGTTTGTGCTTAGCTAGAGTATGGGATGGGTGTTGTAGTGCTTAGCTAGAGTATAGGATGGGTGTTGGAGTGCTTAGCTAGAGTATAGGATGGGTGTTGTAGTGCTTAGCTAGAGTATAGGATGGGTGTTGGTGCTTAGCAAGAGTATAGGACGGGTGTTGGTGCTTAGCTAGAGTATAGAATGGGTATTGGAGTGCTTAGCTACAGTACAGAATGGGTGTTGGAGTGCTTAGCTAGAGTATAGGATGGGTGTTCAGTGCTTAGCTAGAGTATAGAATGGATGTTGGTACTAAGCTAGCGAATAAGATGGGTGTTGGTGCTTAGCTACCTTACAGAATGGGTGTTGGAGTGCTTAGCTAGAGTATAGATGGGTATTGGAGTGCTTAGCTAGAGTATAGATGGGTATTGGAGTGCTTAGCTAGAGTATAGGATGGGTGTTGGTACTTTGCTAGAGTATAGGATAGGTGTTGGTTCTTAGCTAGAGTATAGGATGGGTGTTCAGTGCTTAGCTAGAGTATAGAATAACAAAAAGTCACAATACCGTGACTGGAACAATACACACACAACCCGCACATATAAAAAGAGAGGAGCTTACGACGACGTTTCGGCCCTACTTGGACCATTTACAAAGTCACACAAACACACAGGGCAGGTGGAAGGGGGTATATATAGGAAGGCAGACAGGGGAGGGTACAAGAGAGTGGGGTAATAATGGAGGTAGTAGAAGTGGTAGTAGTAGTAGTGGAGACAGTCATATTGTAGGAAAGGAGCACTGCAATGAAGCTGGCAGCCCGCATGTGTTGGACGAGAACACAAAGGGAGGAAAAGGCGAAAAATAAAGAAGGACAAATACAAGGCAAAAGAAAAGAAAGAAAAGAAAACCCATGGAGAAAAAGGAGAAGGGGGAAGAGATGAAAGGGGAAGGAATCAGGTTAAGTCAAGGGTGTTCTGAAGTTTGGAGCATTTAACAATGTAATGGGAGAGGAAAGCATCAACAGAGACAAAGCCAGGGCTAAGATTCATACAGGGAAAGTTGTGTATAAGGGAGGATTCAACCAGGCGGCGACTATGAAAGTTGCACGTAGGGTAGACCAATCAATAGGATGACTGTGATCTCTGACATGACAGAAAAGAACATTATTAGTGTCGGCAAGCCTAACACTATTTTTGTGCTCCTTGAGTCTGTCAGAAAGAGATCGGCCAGTTTCTCCGAAGTACTGAAGAGGACAGGAGGAGCAAGAAATAGAGTAGACACCAGGAGAATCTGTAGAGGGAGGGAATGTATGAACTAGATTAGTGCGAAGAGTGTTAGTCTGACGAAAGGTAAGTTTGATGTCTAAGGAACGGAGAGAGTTGCTGAGATTAGAGAGACCAAAGATGTAGGGAAGGCAGAGGACTGGAGAGTTCCCATTAGTAGAGGGTTTAGGAGAGAAGAAAGTCCGTTTGGCACGAGAGAAAGCAGAGTCTATGAAATGGGAAGGGTATCCAAGGCGGGAAAATGAATTATGCAGAGTGGAAATTTCAGCTTCAAGGAACTGAGGATCACAAATGCGGAGAGCACGGAGAAAGAGGGAGATAAGAACACTTTTCTTGACAGAGGAGGCATGATAAGATAAGTAATGAATGTACATGCCACTGTGCATAGGCTTGCGGTACACGGAGAAGGCAAAACCTGTAACTGAGCGGTGGACATGAACATCAAGGAAAGGAAGCAGTGCTCCTTTCCTTGATGTAGTGCTCCTTTCCTTGATGCAGTGCTCCTTTCCTACAATATGACTGACTCCACTACTACTACTACCACTTCTACTACCTCCATTATTACCCCACTCTCTTGTACCCTCCCCTGTCTGCCTGCCTATATATACCCCCTTCCACCTGCCCTGTGTGTTTGTGTGACTTTGTAAATGGTTCAAGTCGGGCCGAAACGTCGTCGTAAGCTCCTCTCTTTTTATATGTTCGGGTTATGTTTGTAGAGTATAGAATGGATGTTGGTACTAAGCTAGCGAATAGGATGGGTGTTGGTGCTTAGCTACCGTACATAATGGGTGTTGGAGTGCTTAGCTAGAGTATAGATGGGTATTGGAGTGCTTAGCTAGAGTATAGGATGGGTGTTGGCACTTTGCTAGAGTATAGGATAGGTGTTGGTGCTTAGCTAGAGTATGGGATGGGTGTTGATACTTAGCTAGCGAATAGGATGGGTGTTGGTGCTTAGCTAGAGTATAGTATGGGTATTGTAGTTCTTAGCTAGAGTATAGGATCGGTGTTGGTACTTAGCTAGAGTATAGATATGTGTTGGTGCTTAGCTAGAGTATAGGATCGGTGTTGGTACTTAGCTAGAATATAGGCTGGGTGTTGGTGTTTAGCTAAAGTATACGAATGGTGGTGGAGTGCTTACCTAGAGTACAGGATGGGTGTTGAAAGGCTCAGCAAGACTATAAGATGGGTGTTGGTACTTAGCTAGGAAATGGAATGGGTGTTGGTGCTTCTTAGAGTATAGGATGAGAGTTGGTGCTTAGCTAGAATATAGGATAGGTGTTTGTGCTTAGCTTTTTTATTTGTTTACCAATTGAGCTCATTTTTGGTGTACTATTAGCAGCTTATATGAACTATCTTTTGACTAAGGTTCAATAAAATCGGCCAAAAAGCAAATGAACCACGCAAGATTTACTGAAAATTCTTAAAAGTTCCACTTAGAAGAGATGTAGTCCGAAGTGGTAGTTGGGAAAGTTGTTTTGACACTTCCAGCTGATAGAACACTTCTAAGTCTATCGTGTAGCGTGTACCTATTCTGTAATAAAAGCTTATATTCATTCTAAAAAAAAATACAGTTTGTAGGTTGCTTGACATTTAGCAAAATATCGGATTTTATCCCAACACAAATCTGAAAATATTTGGGATACGTACTTCTAAAAGGAACACTGTATCTAGTAAAGCAGTCATTATTCTATGTTTATTGTGACAATCACGTCAATTCGTTCATTATTAATCCTTGAGATCCCTCACAAAGGTAAATAACTTACTTCTGAGATAATGGCCGAAACGCGCGGCACCCCGAGTCGTCGGAAAAAAAAAAAATCCCGAAAAAATACTCGTTTTTTCCACTGTTTTCACCATATACGAGTGTCTACTATAGTTTACCATCGCTAGCTCCGTTTTCTCTCACACCAGGATGTGAGAATGAGAAGACATAATTCATAAGGGCGATTTTACCCTCCCACTACCAGCCGATATACCGTCATATTATGCCACATAATATTTATTCTGGTGTGTTTTTCATGTTTCTATGCTATTAATATGTCGCCTTAGGTCATAATAGATCAATTGTAGTAAGTAAATAAACATTATTATTGATATTAGCGTAAGAAAAGAACAATTTGTTGGCTGGTGTGTGCTGGCAGCTACATCGTAATTTATCCCCTGTCAGCACTTCTTATCCGAGAGGTAGAGACTGGCCTGGTCACCATTTGGAGAAGACCCGGGCCGGACATACCGGCGAACCTACAAGAAGAAGTAGAGTGAAGGCTCCTGATTAGTTCTAAGGCCATATTACCCCGCCCACTCTTCTATGATATCAAATGGTGAATTTGTATTATATTAGAGAGAAAAATATAGGAAATTGATAGAAAAAAAAAAAGGATTTTTTTTTGCCGCGTCAGCGCGCATGTCATGACAGGCGCCGACACCATTCCTGTTACAAATTTCTATAATTCCTTGTAGAAACATCGTATAATGATGAGAATTATACGAGGGTGTTGCCAGAAAGATGAGCTATTTTTTTGGTAAGAAAAACTCCATTTTCGTATTTTTTCGATTTTTTTTTCTCAGCGCGCACAGACTGTCAGGGGCCTCTTATGTAGAGTATTTGATGGGTGTTGGTGCTTAGATAAAGTAAAGGATAGGTGTAGGACTGCTTATTGGAGTGCTTAGCTAGAGTATAGGATGGGTGTTGGTGCTAAGGTACAGTACAGAATGGGTGTTCGCTATTTAGATAATGTAAAGGAAGGGTGTAGGACTGCTTATTGGAGTGCTTAGCTATAGAATAGGATGGGTATTGGTACTTAGCTAGCGAATAGGATGGGTGTTGGTGCTTAGCTAGAGTATAGGATGGGTGTTGGAGTTCTAAGCTAGAGTATAGGATGGGTGTTGGTGCTTAGCTAGAGTATAGGATGAGAGATGGTGCATAGCTAGAGAATAGGATGGATTTTGGGACTTAGCTAGCGAATAGGATGGGTGTTGCTGCTTAGCTAGAGAATAGGATGGATTTTGGGACTTAGCTAGCGAATAGGATGGGTGTTGGTGCTTAGCTAGTGTATGGGATGGGTGTTGTAGTGTTTAGCTAGAGTATGGGATGGGTGTTGTAGTGCTTAGCTAGAGTAAATGATGGGTGTTGTAGTGCTTAGCTAGAGCATAGGACGGGTGTTGGTGCTTAGCTAGAGTATAGAATGGGTATTGGAGTGCTTAGCTAGAGTATAGGATGGGTGTTCAGTGCTTAGCTAGAGTATAGAATGGATGTTGGTACTAAGCTAGCGAATAAGATGGGTGTTGGTGCTTAGCTACCTTACAGAATGGGTGTTGGAGTGCTTAGCAAGAGTATAGATGGGTATTGGAGTGCTTAGCTAGAGTATAGGATGGGTGTTGGTACTTTGCTAGAATATAGGATAGGTGTTTGTGCTTAGCTAGAGTGTAGATGGGTGTTGTAGTGTTTAACTAGATAATATGATGTGTATTGGTACTTAAATAGCTTATAGGATGAGGGTTTGCGCTTAGCTAGAGTATAGGATGAGAGTTGGTGCTTAGCTAGAATATAGGATGTTTGTTGGAGTGCTTAGATAGAGTATATGATGGGTGTTGGTGCTTAGCTAGAGTATAGGATAGGTGTTGGACCTTAGCTAGAGTATATGATGGGTGTTGGTGCTTAGCTAGAGTATAGGATGGGTGTTGTTGCTTAGCTAGAGTATTGAATGTAGGTTTGTGCTTAGCTAGGAGATGTTGTTGAATAAAGATAGATGGGTGTTGTGCTTAGCTAGAGTATAGAAGTATGTTTGTGTCTTAGCTAGAGTATAGGATGGATGTGGTGCTTACCAGATAAAAGGATGGTGTTTGTGCTTAGCTGAGTACAGGATGGAGAGTGTGCTTAGTTAGATAATAAGATTGCGGTTAGAGTGCTTAGCTATAGTATAGGATATGTGTTGGTGTTAGAGTATAGGATAGGTGTTGGTGTTTAGCCAGAGTATAGGATGTGGTGGAGTGCTAGAGTATGGATAGGTGTTGAAGAGCTAGGTAGAGTATAGGAAGGGTTTTGGAGTGCTAAGGTAGCGAATAGGTGTTGAGTGCTTCGTTGAGTATAGGATGGGTGTTGGTGCTTAGCGATATAGGATGGGGTTGGTGCTTAGCTTAGATATAGGATTGAGTGTTGGTGCTTAGCTAGAGTATAGGATGGTTGTTGGTGCTAGCTAGAGTGTAGGATGGGTGTTGTAGTGCATAGAAAGAGTATGGGATGGGTGTTTGTAGTGCTTAGCTAAGAGTATAGGATGGTGTTTAG
>WNWK01050322.1:0-12879 GCA_009830355.1 Cherax destructor | reverse complement strand
AGGTGAGTACTGTTTTTGGGGCAGAGGGTGCCAGATACGACAGTTTAGAAGTCCCTCCAAACTGCCAATATCCCAAATCCCTCCGGCCTTTTCCCCCATTGAAGCGGGGGTGCCCCCAAAAAGAAAAAAAACCCCAAAAAAGAAAGAAAATATTTTTCATCATCATTCAACATTTTATCATCACTGCATAATCACTGTCTTTGCAGAGGTGTTAGTTTTTTTCCAAGTTTAGAAGTCCCTCCAAACTGCCAATATCCCAAATCCCTTTAAAGTGCAGGGCATTGTATGTATTTCCTATACTTGAGGTAAATACTGGGGTTCAGTTTTACTGGTTCATCACCTTTTCTTTTTTGCTGACTCCCAAGGTATTTCCAATTTTCCCATCAGTTTACCCCCATTTTTGGGCATTTACCCCTACATGTCTGTGCATGTGTACGTGTGTGTTTGAAACCTTTTATGTGTGGGTGGGGGTGGGGGGGCATGTGTGCATTCATGCACAAAATTGCTTACTGCAGTTGTTTTTTCTCACTGCATTTGTTACAGCGGGGCCGACCAACCAAGACAACGTTAGCTATGTCATCACCCATGATTCTGAAGAGGATGGTGAGCCAATGACTATGGAAGATGCTATTGAGGAATTGTATGGGGCTGTAATGATCCGGACTCAGAGGGTCTTTTATACTTATGATTTCCGGTTTCCCCTAAAGAAATGTGAGCATGATTTATTCTGTTTTAGTTAGATATACAATTCTTTTATTCCAGGATAAAAAAAAAAAGACTATAAATTTGTCTTACTGTTGCTACTTTTTTATTTTGAAAGTTTTATCTGCTTATTTAAAAACTGACCAAGGGGAAAAAATTTTTTTAAAAAATCAAAATTTGGGAGTTTAAAGACATTTTAACATTTGGAATTTTATTGAAAAAACGACACACAGGTTACTTAAATAGCCAAAAAGTTGTAGAGGAGGAGGTTCAGTCCTCAGCCTGAGCATGTGTTCTAGGGCCCTATGCTGTACTTTCTACAAGATTGAGGGACGAAACATCAACCCGGCCAGGACTGATTACCTCAACCCCCCTTTCCCCACAACTTTCTGTTTTTATTGACTGATGAACCCACTGGGGGAAAACGTTTTTCAGTAAAGTTTCCCAAATATTGTTTAAATGTCTTAACCCTTGACTGTTTGGCGATATATACGTCTTACAGCCAGTTTTGATGTATAAAACCACAAATTTACGCTTAAACAAACGGAGAAAGCTGAGGCCCACATATGAGAGAAGGGTCTTTTGGGCCGGGGTGCGATTATAAAACCTGCAGCAAGCACTGCATAATGAGAAAAAAATCCACCATTTATTTGGATTAAAACGATTTGAGGTGTATTTGCATATAGTATTTATGGTTGTATTTCTTTTTCTGGTCTCATGATAGAATGGAAAACATGTTACTGGAATAGAGATGATTTTGATTAGTTTCATGATGAAAAAGATCTTGAAAATTTAGCTCAAAGAGGGAAATGTTTGATTTTTGCAAATGTTCAAGAGTAAACAAATCACGCCACGTCCAATACACATCAACTGGTGAGTCTAATATTCTTTCCCAAGTGCACAGATATTATTTATATCATTATTACAATGTCATGTGGGGGGAAAGGAAACGGGATAATCGGGGAATAGGGGAGTAAAGGGGAGGAGGCAGGAGAGGTGAGGTTGACAGGACAGAGAATAATGTGAGGTCACTGGTCCCAAACCATCACCTCTCATTACCACCACACTACTCACCCTCTCTCTACCTAAAATAAAATATAATAAAATAAAGTATAAGAATAAAGATAATAAGAATATAACGGGACAGTAATATTACTATTCCACTCAAACACAGTTTATTTAAGTCCTTGTACAATAATATATTTGGGAACAGGAGAATACTATTGAGTTTAGATAAATGGGGATTGTACATATGGGGAGACAGGGAATACAATCAACTGACGAAACAGAATATAACTTACAATATAGTTCAGAGGACAGTTCACTACGGGAACTCAGTCACACTTCTAGCCACAGGTCCCAAGACCTGCTCCAGCAGAACTCTGCCCAGTGTCTCCAACAGTCCCCTCCAGAGACTCTACAGCAGCTCTCTCCCAGAGCTCTGCACACCGCACGCTCTGCTAGAATCTCGGGCCCAGAGCTCTGCACACGGGCCAGAGCTCCGCCAGAATGTCTCCAGCCCAGAGCTCCGCACACAGGCCAGAGCTCCGCCAGAATCCCCAGCCCAGAGCTCCGCACACAGGCCAGAGCTCCGCCAGAATCACCCCCCCAGTTGTTCGGCCACACGCCCTCCAAGCATCCCCCCAATGAGGAGGCACCATGCTTTGACCGACGCAAGCCCAAAAGACAAAAGACCTGAGCCTTAATCCGAGAGGCGTTCTGACACAACCGGGGAGGTGTGGCTGCTTAGAGACCTCACAGCACACTGACTACATCACATCCCCTTTTTCCCCCACTTTAAAAAAATCTGAGAACTAGGACAATTTGTCCTAAGTTATTAGACTATTTTAATCCTAAACCCTTAATTATATTACAATACAAAGACAAAATACACAACATAATATAAAAGTATTCAACTACATATATTTCCATCAGCCTTCTCAACTACCACAAGGCAGCATAATCAGTACAATCTCGCAGGTGACCAGCATAACAATCTGCTCTGCAAAGCCTTCCACCAGCCATTTCCTTAAACTAAATATCTATTCCAGTGCCTTCCTCATTTGTAATAGAAATGCAACAGCTGGTGTTAGTCAATTTCAAAGACTAACCATTGGCCAAACCTCTCTATAGGCCTCTCTTGGCGTGAAAACTGCTCCAACGGTTGCATTCTTTCAAGGGAACTGTGCAACTGACCATCACAATCACTCAAGCGTTGCATGTTAACACACTTCACATACACACTTCAACTTCTGAAAATCGAGATAGGCAAGTGACTACAGCTGCTAAGACCTGCCATTATCCTATGCCACTACTAGATTCACTGGCCTCATGGCAAACAAGGTAGACATGTGAATGACCACGACCGTTTCAAGGTCACCTTATTCCACACAGGTAACACTAACACTTCTGGCAAGTCAAAGTAGGCCGAACATTCACACTTTGAATGTGTCTTGTATGGTAGACATCCCACATTGGTCAGACAGGTTGGCTGGGCATGCACAGCATACACCTCCATACTCACCCACGGCAGCACGCTGGTCCCAGCCGGAGTCCATCCCCACGGCCTGCCCCTTCCACACCTCCGAGATGGCAGCTCCTTCATAGCAGATTCTGTCCCACACCAGACAGAATCCTCATAATTCACTGCAAAAAGACTTAGTTTTTATAATAAAAATCAAAATAGAAAGCAAGAGTAATATAAGAGGCCTAAAGACATTACTAATGAATGATAACATCTTATTTTAGTGCCAGGAATGTCTGCATTTTTGTTTTTCTGACCCTATTTTGAAATTGACATCTTTTTTTATTTTGCATGAAATTGGCAAAATTTCCAATTTCTGACCACTTTATTTATTTGAAATCGGTAAATTCTTTTTGTACTCAATCGGGGGGCAAATGGAGTTCTAAAGAAATAGTTTGAGTTTGGTCATAACAAGGGAAATTTGGTGAAAATGGGGGCTCAAAGTCGGCGAAATTCCCGGGATATACGCCGAGACGCTAACTTCACGGGGCGAAACCGATTTTTCCCCAAATTTCATACTTTTGGTGTATTACCACGGGAAAAAGATTTTTTATCATTTCATAAAATTTTTTTTTTTTTTTTTTTTTTTTAAATTTTGCAACAACAGGAGGCACTCAGGATTAGGGTTTACAGTCAAAGGGTTAATAGTTTTTTTGGGTATTGGGCCCCTTTTGCTTTTCATATTGATGTTTCTTATCAAGGGATCTTAGTATGCTGTTAGTTACCCAAAACCCACGTTTGTTCGTAACCGTTTGTTTTTTTAGGGGACAGTGTTTTTTGATAGTTTAACCCTTTGACTGTCATTCTATTCGGGAAAACAAAAAAAAAAAATTTTTTTTTTCTTATCAAAATGTTAAGATTATTTTTCTGATTGTTTTTATCATATAAACGCTAAACAGGGCGAATGTGCTCACTAGAAAAATTTTGTTTATTTCCCCTTTCAAGTTTTCTTTTTTTTTCACTTTTTTATTTTTTTACGTAACTTATGTGGCCTGTGAGACTACAGTAAATGCAATGTACATAAAACCTGTTTATAAACACAAAACCCAAAAAATATTATTATATTATATTTTTCAAAACTTGTTTACACAAACCAACAATAAAAAAAAATTTTTTATTACTATTGTTCTATAATATATATACAAATGTGTCACTGGACATGTTCATAGAAGTTCTGTAGCTTGTGGAACTCTTTGAAACATGGTTCTATGCACAGTGGTGTTTTACATTCCTCACACATAAAACGAGTGTCTCTGCATTTTTGTGGGCGTTTTTTTGTATGTGCACAGACAAAACATCTCTTCTGAGCAGTTTTCTTCAAAGTAGCAGCAGGCAGTTGTGTTAGGTATTTATCCTAGGTTGATGGTCATCTGGGTCGTCATTCTTTCCTTCCTTCCTTTCTTCCTTCCTAACTTCCTTCCTACTTACCTTCCTTCCTTACTACCTTTCATCTCGTCCTTCCTTTCTTCCTTCTGGTTTCTATATATGTATACACACACAGTCACTGGACACGTGTCTAGAACTGCTATAAGCTTCTGGAAGCTGGTTGTTGTGTCTGGGTCATCATTCCATCCTTCCTTCCTACATTCCTTCTTACCTTCCTTCCTTCCTTCTGGTTTCTCTATATACGCATATATAATCACTGGACACTTCATAGAATTGCTATTAGCTTCTGGAAGCTGGTTGTTGTTTCTGGGTCCTCATTCATTCCTTCCTACATTCCTTCTTACCTTCCTTCCTGCCTTCCTTCCTGCCTTCCTTCCTTCCTGCCTTCCTTCCTGCCTTCCTTCCTACCTTCCTTCCTGCCTTCCTTCCTGCCTTCCTTCCTACCTTCCTTCCTGCCTTCCTTCCTACCTTCCTTCCTACCTTCCTTCCTTCCTTCCTACATGCTTTCCTACCTTCCTTTCATCTCATCCTTTCTTCCTTTCATTTCCTCCTTCCTTCCTTTCTTCCTTCTGGTTTCTATATACAGTCATACCTCGGTTAGCGATATTAATCCGTCAGAGAGGGCATATCTGTAACCGAATTTATCGTTATCCGAATCAATTTTCCCCATAAGAAATAATGGAAATAAAATTAATCCGTCCAAGACTTCCAAAAGTAGTAAAATAAAATATTTTTTAGAACTTTTTGACATTAAATAATACACAATTTAATGAACATTAAAGAAATACATGTAAATATAGTACAATAACATGTCACTTACATTTATTGAAGAGTTGTTGATGTGTGGAGGACAGGAGGAGGGGAAAGGATGGAATATAGTATTGCAGGTGGCAAGTTCTTTTCTGGGGTTACTGGCCTTTTTCTTTTAATGCCACTAGGACCAGGTTGAGAGTCACTGGACCCGTCTCTAACAAAAAATCTGTCCAGGGAGCTCTGTGTCTGGCGATTCTTTAACACATCCCTGAAATGGAACACCACTGTGTCATTGTACAGGTTGCCAGCACGGCCTGCAACAGCATGGTTAGGGTGATATTCATCCATAAAGCCTTGCACCCTGCTCCACATTCCACAAATCTCCTTAATCACTGAAGAAGGCACCTTCTTCCATCTCTGTTCTACCTCCTCCTCCTCTGAACCATTGTCCTGACCTGTGGTCTCTTGTTGCTGTTCAAGCTCTTACAGATCTTCAGTGGTTAGCTCTTCATTGTGCTCCTCCACCAACTGTTCCACATCCTCACCACTCACCTCCAACCCCATGGACTTGCCCAGTTCCACAATTTCTTCCACAACAGGCTCAGGCTCAGGCTCAGGCTCAGGGTTCTGAGGCTCAGCCCCAAAACCTTCAAAATCCCTCTCTAGGACACAGTCTGGCCACAATTTTCTCGAGGCAGAGTTCAAAGTCCTGGTAGTCACTCCCTCCCAAGCCTTACCTATAAGGTTTACACAATGCAGGATATGGAAATGATTTTTCCAAAAGTCTCTTAGGGTTATATTCATGTCTGTGGTCACATCAAAGCACTTTTGAAACATTGCTTTGGTGTAGAGTTTTTTAAAGTTGGAAATGACCTGCTGGTCCATGGGCTGGAGGAGAGGAGTGGTATTAGGGGGCAAGAACTTCACTTTGATGAACTTAAAGTCCTCCACAATTTTCTCTACCAAGGTTGGAGGATGACAAGGAGCATTGTCCATTATCAGGAGGCACTTAAGTGGCAAATTATTTTCCTGGAGATATTTCTTCACACTGGGGCCAAACATGCCATTGAACCACTCTAAGAAAATGTCCTTTGTGACCCATGCCTTTTTGTTAGACTTCCACATCACACACAAGTTAGACTTGGTGATACCGCATCTGCCAAACACTCGGGGATTTTCAGAATGATACACCAGTAAAGGCTTTACTTTGCAATCACCACTGACATTAGCACAAAGCATCAGAGTTAGCCTGTCTTTCATAGGCTTGTGTCCTGGCTGTGCCCTTTCCTCCTGAGTAATGAAGGTCCTGTTGGGCATTTTTTTCCAAAACAGGCCTGTTTCATCACAATTAAACACTTGTTGGGGTTGGAATTGTTCAGCCTCTATGTACCCCTGGAATTTAGGCACATATTTTTCAGCCGCACTTTTGTCACAACTGGCTGCCTCACCATGCCTCACAACACTATGTATGCCACTTCAATTCTTAAATCTTTGAAACCAGCCTCTGCTGGCTTTAAATTTGCTCACTTCAGCACTCGTTGCAGGCATTTTCTTAATG
Organism: Cherax destructor; assembly: GCA_009830355.1. Classification (NCBI taxonomy): domain Eukaryota; kingdom Metazoa; phylum Arthropoda; class Malacostraca; order Decapoda; family Parastacidae; genus Cherax; species Cherax destructor. The sequence continues at coordinate 5,956 of WNWK01050322.1, read as the reverse complement.
AGATCATCATGCAACTGCTTTGCTTTTTCACATATTATTGCCTGCGTAACACTATCTCCTGCTAACTGTTTCTCGTTGATCCACACCAACAACAAATTTTCCACATCTTCCAGCACTTGCGATCTCTGTTTTGTGATCACAAATGCACCTTTCGCAACAACAGCTTCCTTGATTTTACGTGTATTTCCCTTGGCCACAATGGTAGCGATGGTAGAATAGGCTTTACCATACAGCCTGGTCAGCTCAGTGATACACACATCACTTTCATATTTTTCTATTATCTCCTTCTTCAGTTCTACTGTATTTCTGAGCCTCTTTACCACAGGGCTGGCACTAGGAGCTTTCTTTGGACCCATGGTAGCTTATTTAGCAGTTGCAAGCACTAAAAACAGTGGAATAATGACAATATACTGGTATGAATGCGTGGGTGGCGTGGGTGGTGGTCGCTCGCTTGTAAACAATAGCACACTGACGCTCCCTGGAGTGCCCACACAGCTGGGCGCCACGCGGACGCGTCCAGGACGAATATCGTAAACTGAACAATCATCGTAAACTGAGTCAATATTTTGACGTAAAAATGTATCGCTAACCGATTTTATCAGTATCCGACGCCATCGCTAACCGAGGTATGACTGTATACGCATATAAAGTCACTCGACACTTCATAGAACTGATATTTAGCTTCTGGAAGCTGGTTGTTGTGAGTGTGTGGACTTATAAATATGCTGAGTCAGGGTGCGGCTGCTGTCCAAATGACATATTATACCATCACTCACCACCCTCTGCCTGTCAACACCCAAGGGGTCCCATGCTCCTCTTCCCCACAGTCCTTCCTACCTACTTACTTACTTACCTACTTGCCTACCTACTTGCTTACCTACTTGCCTACCTACTTGCCTACCTACTTACCTACTTGCCTACCTGCTTACTTGCCTACCTACTTACTTACCTACTTACTTACCTACCTACCTACTTACCTACCTACTTACCTACCTACCTATTGCTATTGTTCTATAATATATATACACATATATAATGACTGGACACTTTCCATCAACTTCCCTTAGCGCTTGAAGCTGTGTGTGTGTGGACATCTAAATTTGCTGAGTCAGGGTAAGGCAGCTGTCAAAATGACATATTATACCATTACTCACCACCCTCACTGCTGTCAACCTGTCAACACAAAAGGGGTTGCATGTCTTCTTCCCCACAACCTCCTTCCTAGTTTCCTTTCTTCCTTCATTCCTTCCTTACTTTCTTACTTATTTCCTTCCTTCCTTCCTCTCATCTCTTCCTTCCTGCCTTCCTTTCTTCCTTCATTCCTTCCTTTTTTTCTTCCTTTCTTACTTCTTTTGTTCCTTCCTTCCTCTCATCTCTCCTTCCTGTCTTTCTTTCTTCTTTCCTTCCTTCCTTCCTTTCCTCCTTCCTTCCTCTCATCTCTTCTTTCCTTCCTTCCTTTCATCTCTTCTTTCCTTCCTTCCTTTCATCTCTTCTTTCCTTGCTTCCTTCCTCTGATCTCTTCCTTCCTTCCTTACTTTCTTTCTTTCTTCCTTCCTTCCTTCCTTCCTTCTGGTATCCTGGGCATTGCTTTCAGTCACAAACTCCTCAAAACCATGAAATTCATTTTCACTGACACTTCCATCTGTGTTAGAGCTATCACTTGGGAAGAGAAGAGTCCCAGATTCGCCAGGAGTCAGATATTTTTTACCGCTAGGCATCCTGAACAAGGACTACTGAAATGGCGTTCCCACAATGCACCACTGGCTCCCCGATTTTTTTTATACTGCGCACACTGACCACACAGACCCATTCTCTCACATGTGGGCCTACCAGCTTTCTCCTGCTTGATTTGAGGCTGCTAGAATTTATATGTCTTAATACGTCCGAAACAGTGGCTCGTAAGACGTGTATATATGACCGAAACAGTCAAAGGGTTAAGTAATTTATTAAGAAATATATGTGTGCAATCATCGATACCAGTGGCATTGGAGAATTCAGTAGGCCAGTCAACGAACCCTAGCTCTGATGTGCCGTTACTTATGGAGGCCTCGTCATGAAGTCTAAAGTAAACTTTTTTGTATTCCAGTTGTGGTTTATTAATGTTTGTTAAGAGGAAGGTGGGGTAGAGGTCTTCAGTGCTGTCTGTAATTATCCCTGATTTAAGGGGGGTTAGTATATTGGTCCATATATGGTCAATTATGGTTGCACTTGTCTCAGTCAGCCTGGTTGGTTTAGTAATAGTTGGTATGAGAAATGCATTGTTCATATTGTTGATGAAGTCAGTTACTGGCTGGTCATCTGTGAGGCCTAGGTTAATGTTGAAGTCTCCAGCTATGAGAAGGTGGTGCTTGTTCATTTGGTTGTGTGTTATTAGTGTCTTTAATTTATCGCTAAAATTTGTTATACAGTGGACCCCCGCCTAACGAGCAAAATTTATTCCAGAAGCCTGCTCAAGTGCCATTACCGAACGAATTTACTTCCTTAAGAAATAATGTGACGTAGGTTAGTCTATTTCAGACCCCCAAAAATACACTTCCACAAGCACTTACAATATTATACTTACATAATTGTACGATTTCCGGGGTGTTCGTTAAGCGGGGGTCCACTGTATTAGTATGAGGCATCCGGTAAATGGCACCGATTGTTATAGGAGTCTTAAGGTTTTTTACAGCAAAATTTGCAAAGATATATTCTCCGCATTCATTGTTAACCCTATACCGCGACAGTATCACATGCGAGGCTGAAAAAGCATGGTTTTCATGGCGCCATGAGCACAAAGCATATCCTCAGAGAGACTTCAAATTTCACTCCAATTAATCACAAGCCTTCTGGGCGGAGCTTGAATGTGTTGTCACTTGGGTGTTGTCGACTGCTATTGGCTGGGAGCTGCAGAAGTCTTCAGTACTGTCTGAAGTGTTGAAGGTGGAGCATTTCCAACCTGACTCTCTTGATATTTCACCAATTTACACCACTCCAGAATGGCGGTAAGTTACTGAATGTGTTTCCAGTGCATTATTGAATGTTTTAACCTCATTTTGAGATGCAAATGAATTGTCTGAGGTATTTATAAGTAACAAATGAATGCACTTGAAGTTTTGTTTACATTTTCAGCATCGTTTATGAGGCTGGGCTTGACACATATAGAATGTCACGTGCCACTGAGTGTAACATATGTGAGGCTAAAACAGTCAATGGTGATAACAAATTTGCCAATGAAGGTATCATATGTCATGGATTAACAAATAGCAATAAGGCCATCTTTGTCAATAATAGCTACCAATTGCATGCTGAATCAAACACATTGATATATGAGTACTTTTACCTTGTAAATTTATAAAATTTGCTCAATTTCGATACTCATTTTGTGTTTTCTGTTCATTTCAGTTAAACACAAATGTGTTTTATGGATCAAGGGCTCAAAGAAAAAGGGATTACATTGTGCCAGAGTTATGTAATGACAGTGACAGTAATGAGGAAGTGGATTCTGAGGATGAATATGAGCCACGCCCAGATGCTTCCTCTTCAAGTGAAGATGAACATGAAGATTTGTCTACTAGAAGTGGGCAAGTTAGTGTAAAACCAAGAAATATATGAACAAACAAAAGGTGGATGTTGACTGTCCTGCAGTCATAAAGAGTTATAATGCCCATATGGGAGGCATAGATAAGAATGATATGTTGGTGCACCTCTACAAGTCTCCACTCAAAACAAAATGCTGGTACATGAGGCTGTTTGGATATGTCATTGATCTTTGTGTGTTCAATGGCTGGTTGTTGTACAGGCGTGACTGTGCTGCTCTGAAAGAGAAATACATGAATCTCAAGGATTTCCGGTTTGCCATCTCCCATTATGCAAGAAAGCCAACCAAGGAAATCCCAAGGAGCATGAGATCCCCTCCAAGTTGTTGAACTTCACGGTCTTCTTCAATTAATGAACATTTCAGTCACTATGGAAAAAGAAATCTTGATGATACAAGATATGATGAAACAGTACAGCACTGGCCACTTACTACAAAGAGGCTTTCATGTGGACATTGCAACACCAAAAAAAAAGGATCTACTCGTCCTTCTGTTGTTCCATCTGCAAGGTTATTCTATGTCTAAACACAACCAGAAATTGTTTCAGGGAATTCCATAAGAAACCAGATGCATAAATACCTCTGATAAAAATGTTTGTCACAATAAATACAGAAAGGATATTTGGTTCCATATCCATATTTTTGTAACATTTTTGCAATTTTTGTATAATGTCAAAGACTATAAATGTGTTAAAATTATTGAAATCAAGTTACTGTGCCTTTGGTTTAACCCAGTTGTTTATTAATAAACCTTAAATGTATATATATGCCTTTTATTATCAGTTATTAGTAGCTGTTATGATTCTTTTAGACACATACCATTGTCAGGAATTGCATCAAATCTGATGCACATCTGTCACCTATAGTTGAACTTTTGTTGGGATTGGCCTCATATTTGATTCTGCCAAAAAGGCCATTTTTATGGCCAAAAAATAAATACACTTGAAAAAGGACCACATATAAATAGGTCTTAGAATTGCTTATATTATCAGAATATGGGTTGCAAATGTTGCAGTTTTTCAACTTTGATTCAAGGCCTGGTAAAGCAGGTAGTGTTATAACAAGATAGTTCATTGGAGTAATAGATTGCAATACCACCCCCAATTTGGTTTGGTCTGCAGTTGTGGATTCCAGTGTATCCTGGTATTGAGTAGATATCTGTTGTGGCCTGCTTAAGCCAGGTTTCAGTAAGAATAATACAGGAGAAGGTTGTCTTTAGGGTATCAAGGAGTGCCAGGAGGTCATCATAGTGTTTGCTTAGGGACCTGATATTGTAATTAAGAATTGTAATATTTTTAGCTGTATTTAGGACAGTGCTGGCTTGTGATGCTGTGTAATAGAGGCAGTTACTTTCCATTAAATTTTGATTGGGAGTTAGATTATATAGGTTTATATCTGGGTCGACGGGATCATTCATCATTAGGTTTGAAGGTAATTCTTTGTATCATGTATAGTGTGTTGAGTTCTAGTACTGATGTCTGTGATAAGGGGATGCTTGGACAAGTGTATAGCTAATGCATGTTGGTCAAGTGGACTGAAGAAACTAATAAACATAATGAAATTCATATTGACTATGTACTAAGCTAGAATGAATTAGAGTATTATCTAGGTATAAGCTATAATGATAAAATTACAAAATAAAGTAGCACCAGACTATGAATTGTGATTGCACTAAAGATAACAGTTGTTGTTTAAAATATAGTATAGTAGAATAATATATGCACAATTCTAATTTAAAGACTATGTGAGGTTTTGCACTGTTAAGTATATAAGATGGTAAACTGTAAATAGGAGTATTTGGTAATAGCAGATATTACAATAAGTAGATTGAAATAATATTCTAATAATTCAAATAATATTCTAATAATATTCTAATACTATTTATAAATTGTAACTGGGAATACTTGGCAATGACAGATTTTATAAAAAGTAAAAATAAACTGGTAATGATAGATTTTAAAGATGTAAAAATAAAATAGATAAGAATTTAGAAATTTGGAAATGTAATATAAATTGTAAATGAGAATATTTGACAATGAATGATATTAAAAATTGTTATGTAAAATATAACAATATAATACAATAAACAATAACAGTAAGAATAACTTCTACGAGGTAAGATTGTCCAACATTTACACATTCAGGGAACCTATTAGTAGAATATACAGTAAAGCAACCAACAAAATCAATCATGAAACCCTGTGTAATATGCAACCAAACAAGCAAACGTTCCTCTGCATGGATTACATGCATCTTTTGTGGTAAATGCTGCCACGCCCCTTGTGTAGACATTCAAGACTCTACCACCCGAGATATTAAACAAGGGAAGTGTTTTTGGGTATGTCCAAATGAGACTGAACTGTGGAATAAAACCACATC